>CAUYRT010039744.1:0-98407 GCA_963574885.1 Lepilemur ruficaudatus
ATCCCCCCAGTATAAGAAGCATCGCTCTTCTCATGCGCATACCAACAACTTTGCAAAGTCTGTGGTCAATCTTGTGGATTCTGTAAGTAGCCTGGTTTTCTTGAACTTATTTTTACCAAGATGGAATGGTTTATATCTCTATCTCTATTTGCTTACTTGTTACTTTAATTATATCTTGGGCAAAAGTAAAAATGTGATCCTTAAGCTCATCTGGCTAAGAAATTATAGGGTGATCTGCTTTACAAAGAGTAGTGCTCTCAGTTTTAGAGGACTGTTGGCTTATCCTCAGAATCCCAAAGATGCATTAATGTTGCTTCTAAGTGATGTCTAGACCTTATCATCACTAGGGTCTGTAGAGGACAAAAACAATGGAGAACATTAACTACCGAAAAGAGTAGACATTATACTTTGTTAACAACTAGCTGATCTTTTTAAAAATGGATGGTGTTAGCAGAGAAAAACTAATAGATTGAGGCAGAGTATGTTAGGAGAATATAAGTAATACAAAAAAATTGTTTAAAAGGACACAAATTTATGTCCTTCGTTTTCCCATTAGTGGAATGTTTCAGATTTATTTCTAGATGAAAAAATTTAAGTCGTATATAAGTCAGTCCCAAATTAAAACTAATTTGAAACAATAAAATATATATCTCCTTACAAAGACTTCTGAATCTACAAATCTTTAATATCAATTATGTTCCCCCCTCATTTTGTAAATTACAGAGAATGATGGTTAAGATTTTCATCGTTTTTCATGCCTTAGGTAGGAACTCCACAAATATGAATATTGGGCATTATGTTGCAATAAGCAATACAATTTGACTAGTCATAAATTAAACATAGCATACCACTTTATATATTCTAGTGTAAAGTGATGTTTTGTTCAGCTAAATATAGTTTTATGTGGTATTCATTATATGTTCTATCTTAACTGGGGAAAAAAACTTTCTATAAATTGCCAAACATCTAAATGATATTTATTTACCCCAAAGGGATGCCTTCTTTTCTGCCTTTTAAACAGTCCAAAAACCAGTGATCATGTAAATACTCATAATATATGTTATGTGCCTGGTAGGCCCAGCTTAGCAAAAGGATAATATAAGTAGATATGCATAGATTTTATCATATAGAATTAGGATCGAACCTCTGAGAACCAGTTTTCATACCTGGTTTATTAATTTTCTTTAATTTCAGCTCTTATCAGTTTTCTCAGAGGAAAATTGTAAGTGAATATGGAAAAGAGAATCTTCAACACATATTTCCTCTGCAAAAGCTGTTTTCTTGGTAGCATCTCTGTATTAGTCATTTCAGCATGTTTAAATAGAATCACATCTTGCAAAGTGTAAATTTTATTTTTGGGTTCCCATATAAGGTTCTGAAGCTGACCGGTAATTTTAAAAGACATTACACTTAACTTGCTTTTGTTGTGAAGTAATTAGAGCTTCGATTTGATTTGGGCATAATTATGTCCTTCTTCTTCAGTGTGTTAGAAAATTATCCATTGTTTTCTTAAGTAGTTTGAAAATAGGACAAAATGACAGCATTCATTGAAGTTGCTTAATTGTGCGAATTATTTAGCTACGGGGCCGAAAGTACAGAAAGGTAATAATTTAAATATTGTGAGTGATGCCACCCTGTGGCAAGGATGGGCTGGGTGCTTATAAATCTGTTCTTTTTTGGCGTCGGATCCATAATTCTCTCTCTCTCCCTCTCAGTGTTATTTTACTTTCCATATATTATAGGATAACTTGACTTCCGAGGGCAAGCCAGCCAGATTGTTTGGTGCTTGTCTGAGATTTAGTGACCTGTTCCAGTGCTGCAGGAATAAGTGGTTACTTACTCAGAGCCAGTATAGCAGGTTCCAACCTGTTACTCTCTATGAGGTCTGGAAGGGTGATTTTACTGAACCCTGTTTTCAACTTATGTCCTGACTTCAGAATCTTAACATTCCTATTGTCTATCCCTTAGTGAGATGCCAGGTCACTAAATGTGTTGATCTGGGCTTGAAATAACCTTGTAGGAGAGTTGGTGACATGAGACAGAATTGTGATTATTCTTTCTTTCTTTCTTTCTGCTCTTGGAAAAGAGAAAGGAAGAGAAGATTCTCTATGATGAGCTAATTATGACCCATGTTCTCCTCTCACCTTCCCCTTCCTGTCCTTCCACTGACTCTGACTCACTGATCGTGCATGTCTGACCCAGTGTTTTCCTCCTGCACCTGTCCTGTTGTATACCCTCAGATTTACAAGGAGCAGCTCAACACCAGGGTTGTCCTGGTGGCTGTCGAGACCTGGACTGAGAAGGATCACATTGACATCACCACCAATCCTGTGCAGATGCTCCATGAGTTCTCCAAATACCGGCAGCGTATCAAGCAGCACGCTGATGCTGTGCACCTCATCTCGTATGTACCTGTCTAAGCTTTTAATGTAGTCTTTGCATTGAGATTTATCTTTATCCCTTTATTGGGAATAAAGCTAAGTTAAATATCAGAAAATAGTGACTTGATTGCTGTGGATTGCCCTGTCTGTTACATAGGAAGCATAGGGATAGGATGTCCAGTGCTAGGATGCTGGTGATTCTGTAGCTATCAGATCTACCTTTAGAACATATAACTTCCATCCTCAAGGTCAACTCATGATCCAAGAAGGCCATTGGTGCTCCAGCCTTCATGTCAGGCAACAGGAATGACAGTCAGGGAGAAGGGCCAAAGGGCACTCCTTTTAGCCAGGTCAATTCCTGTAAAGCAGATTTCCTGAAAGCTTGCACACATCAATTTCACCAACATGTCATTTGGTAGATCATAGTCACATGGCTATACCTAGCCGCAGGAGAAGCTAGGAACTATAGTTTTTTTTTTAGATGAACCATTGAATAAAATTGAGTTTCTATCACTAAGGAAGAAGGGTTCCATACCTTCTTTTTAATATACTAAGCTGTTCTTTACCCAAACTCTTTTCAGACAGTCTTCCAAGGTTCTGTCCTGGAATCAAACCAACCAAAGTACCCCTTCCTTTCCTTCCACCTTTAACCTTTACTTTCTTTTCTTTCAGTCTTTAATCAGCAATTTATGATTATCAACAATGTTTTGTGTAACTACTGGATATTCTCTACTAGAAAAAAGTCAAGGACTGTGGTCTGTTTATCTTTGTGTTTTCAATTCCTATGCCAGTACATGATGCTTACTAGGTACTCAGTTAATGCTTGCTCAACTGAAATTATTTAATATAACATAAATTTAAAGGTATTGAAAATACAGTTTTTGATTTCTTGGAGGAAGATGGTTCTGGAGTGTTCAGTGTAGGAGAGTAGACATGTTTACTTGAGAGTTTATTTGATGGTCGCTACATTGGTTTTCTAATAGCACTTCTTTTCCTGAAGGCGGGTGACATTCCACTATAAGAGAAGCAGTCTGAGTTACTTCGGAGGTGTCTGTTCTCGCACAAGAGGAGTTGGTGTGAATGAGGTAAATTTTATCATTTTCTTAACGTAGAGCTTTATCTTGGCATCTGTTCTCTTTCTTCCCCGTGGACCAGTTTACATTTCTTCTCATGCATGTTTAGAATGATGACATCGATTATATAACATGAGTGGCTTGTATTATTAATAAATAGAACCCCAAATGGTCCTTTGGATTCATAATGCTATCTTTTATGTTTGGTTATTATAATGATAGTTTTTCATATTTATCAGGCAAATGCAAGCTGAAGATTGGCCCAGAGACTTTTAGGCTCTGTAGATAAGATGTTAAATTTTTATAAGCTTATTAATCCTTCCCCTATAACTTTTTTTTAAAGTTATAATGCACTTCTGCCCATGTTAGATTTAAGTCATTTAAATAAAGGGCTTATGATATCAGTACTGTATCTTCTCTTTTTCTCCCTCTGTATATTTTTTCATTTTATGCCTTCTATCTACCTATCTGTAGAATGAATTTGAACAAATATTTTCCTTAATCTCATTGTTTAAGTTTTAATACCTTCATTTTTATAAAGGAAATTGTTAGGTGGCAACAGCACCCCAAAGCCTAATGAATTATATCTAAACCCTGGTCAATCCTGGAATATGTTATACTGGTTTATCCCAATAACCATCATTTAGTGGGGACCTCACTTGACATATTTGTAGTAAGTTGAATTTATTCTTGGCTTGGTGTGAGTTAAATTGGAGCACACACTTTTGTGACTTGTATTTTATGTTTCCATGTGAGAGCTTCAAGTTCTGAGAGATGCCACACAGTAAGAGGGGCTTTCTGCTTCTTGGGCCCAGTTGCAAGGAGGAAGTGATGAGGAGTACATTCCATCTTTAGATGCTGTGAGGCTCTACTTAAGGAACTGAGATGATATGTGGTAACGATTAAGAGATAATAACTAGCTTTGTGCACTCTCTCAAATGTTTCCCACACACTTTCAACTCTGAAAAACAGTATGGTCTTCCAATGGCAGTGGCACAAGTATTATCGCAGAGCCTGGCTCAAAACCTTGGAATCCAATGGGAACCTTCTAGCAGAAAGCCAAGTATGTACATTGACCTTCTTTCTCACTTTCATGTGCCATTCTGTCTGTATAATGCATGTCCGGTCAATAAATAAATATTTTTCATTCAAATGATTATAGTTTAATTGTAGCATATCTCCTTCCTCTAAAAAACTTTAGAAAATGAGCAACTTGAGATAATTCTTAATACCTTTGGGTTGTAGAAATTTCCCGTTTCAAAATCCATAAAATCATACCCAGTTTCTCAGGGCGTGAGTCAGCTCTTTCTCACACTGAGGAATGTTGGGATTGGGGGTGGGAATAGTCACCCTCTGGGCTCTGACAGTTGAGTATAGACACAAGATGCTAGATGAGGCTCCATCACAAGGTTAGTAATACTACAGTTGCCTTGGGAAATAGCTCCGATCTAGAGCCAAAAAGGAGTCCATATTTAAGTTCTAATTAAACATATCCCCCAGTCCCATGAGAAGAGTTGGAGAAGAAGGCTCCCCTACAGGAGCCTTTTAAGCTTGGGGACAAGTGGCGGAGGATAAGATTCTCCTCTAGTGGGCAGGCAGGTCTTAGAGGGAGTACAAACAGGGCCGCAGATCCCATCCAGTAAAAAACACAGCCAAAGACTGTTAGTTGTCACTTTTTTCATTAATCAGATGAGAGGTAGATGGAAAAACAGAGCTGATTTATCTAGCAGGCAAAGAGTCTAGGGCCCACAATAATTATAGGGGTCCATGAAAAGTTTTAATTGCTTTCAAAATTAGGCTAAAATCAAACCTGGATTATATTCCTTTTTATACCAACATAGTAGTAAAATATACATTTTCAGTAAATTTTTATAGTTGAGTGCCTAAGGCCCAGAAACATGTGATCACTCAAGAGAGACACCAATGTGTTCACTCATATTATTCACTTAGCTAGAAATTAAGTGGAAGTCCCCTTCCCTCTGTGAAAATACGAGACTCTAGGAATAAAGATCTCTCTTTCTACCCCAATCTCACTAAAGAAGAAAAGGACAAAGTTTACCTTAATATCATCCTACATTTTATACTTTTTTGTCACTGATGCATAATATTATGGAAAATTGAAATAAAATGTGTATCCACAGGCTTCTTGATTCTCTTGATGGATATATTAAGTCATCGAGTAACATAGTCATCACAAGTGTCTGGTGGCATTTTGCAAATCCCCACAAACTTTCATTTATTATCTTGCTCAAAGTATTTGTTTTCCCAGGGAAACACCCAGTACACACTAAAAGAGGTGTTTAGAGTTTCTGGTGTTTAGAGGTGTTTAGAGTTACAGCTGGCATAGAGTCTGACTAGGTTTATGCACTTGTTTGGGCATCCTGGAACCTAGAAGAGACTGGTCATAGAGTTGGGTGAGAGATGTTATTGAGTTGGATGGTGGAGTAGGGTGAGAAATAGAATTCATGACTAATGCCCGCTATAGTTCCTTCCCTCCTAAAATTCTTTAATCCTTTGTGAATTGTTTGTTTAGGTAGCTATTACCTGGGTTCTAAAGTTTGTTTTAAAAATCCATTTGGAAGTCTTTCTTTAAAAATATCTTTATTTATGATAGAAAAGAGAATAGGAAAAAACTAATGAAGAGAAGAGCTCATCTCAATATCAGCATGCCAGTCTCTGGCATGTAAGTTAAGTTTATGATTGCTATTTGAGCGATGATGTACACTTCTGTTTCAGATGCTCTCTTTTACTAAACATTTTAGCATAGTGATCTTCAAGTCTCTGGCTGATTCTCACTTCTACTCTGGGAAGTTGAATTCTCTCTTTTAACTTACAGCACGCTCTGTTAGAGAACTTCAATGATGATTCGTTGTGTTTGTGTATCAGAGAACTGTACAGCTCACAGAGAGCACACAGGCACACCATCTCCTGTGAACCCCAGAGCCACTCTGGGAGATAGGCAGAGAGATGCAGTTCCATTCTAGAAGTGGAAACTTGAGACCCGACCGATGCTAAGTCACTAGCCTGTGGGACTCTCTCTTATGGTAGAACTTGAACTCAACTCGGGCTTTCTAGTTTCTAGACCAGGGTGCTTTTCACTAAACATTGGAACTGGGAAGCTACTTGAGTTGTAGGAGTTACAAAAATGAAGAGAGGCACCATTTTATTGCCTGCTCTTTTTTTTTTTGTTAAGCAAGTGACCTCTACTTCTGGAAAGCATAAGGAAATACTGATTTAAAAGAAAGAAATTTTGTTCTATGGAACTTCATGCTCCGTGTCTGTTTGACATGGAATTGGTAATAAAGAATTATTATAGGAGCTGTAATGCAGATTAAAGATGTGACTTTTGTTGTTTCCTTTATCTTCTGTTGCTTTTATTGTTTCATTGGACTAGAATGTGACTGCACAGAATCCTGGGGTGGCTGCATCATGGAGGAAACAGGGTAAATTTTCATCCTACGTGGATTTGATATATGCCTTTTGCTAAAATTGCTGTATGTAATTAGAGACCATGGTCTAGTAGGTACTAGTCTTTTAAGCTAATTACAGTATAAATTCAGTAATTAATTGTTTGATATTTTAAAACTGAAAAGGCTAATTTACTTCATATTTTAATTTTGTATTTAAGGTTGCTGATAAAAGTAAAATGTATTAACTACTTCTACTTCTTATTAACCCTTTAAGGAAGCACATCGTTAGATATGTCTAAGTTTAGTAGAGGCATTAATTTTTTAGAACACTTAGAATAAAAGCTGGTTGTCTACCTGAAGCAGTCAGTGAAAATCAATTTAGCCATCAATTTGCATTTTAAGGAACTCATAAATATCTGTGTTTACGGTAATAAAAATTTTACTATACCGCTTATATAATCAATAAAGGTTTTTAAAAATTAAGACAGATTTATTGTGTCTAAATTAGATAGCGGTAGTGGTAGACATTTGAACACTGAATTAGTGGTAGACATTTGAACATTCCATCACCTGTCTTGTCTTTTCTTCTGTGTATACTTTGGGAACTAAAACAGGTGCCCTAGAGCTGCCATTGCCTCAGTGAACCAGGTCTACAAACATTGCCCTCTTTTCCAGGGAACCCGGCCCCGTGGAAGCCACTGCCCTCAGGCCTCCTAAGCCATCACCCACTTCCTATAATAGGAGAGGTTTCCTCACCCAGTGTCTCTCCTGCTTCCTTTGCCCGTGCCAGATACCTGCCCAACACACCAGCCATTTCTGGTCCTACTCCGATCCCTGTGAGCCCTGGTTGCTAGAGACCCCGACCGGCTTGTACAGAGCCCCTCCTTACTCTTCCGCCATACCCTCCTGGCAGTTCAGCTCCTGGGGAGAGGAGGAGGGTGAGCATGAGGGTTTGCACAGTCAGCCATTATTCCTGCTGCTTTAGAACGCAGTTCTAAAATGTAGTTTAAACTCAAAACTCTTAGCTTCCATGGTCCCCTTACTATTGTTCCATAGTTTAGTAATGTATGGCTGAACCAGGTTTTTTTGAGGACTGCTGTAGGAAGGTAACACCATTTCTAACGTTGGTTCTATAGGAAGATGTCTTCTAAACTCCCAATTTCTAAGTGAGCTCTTAGACTGACTATCCATAGGATATAATAAAACTATTTAAAGTTAATATATGTTTTCTTAAGTATACATTTCTATATAGTTCTTGTGGGAGGGCACTGTCAACAGTGGTGGGCTTTATCTACTTCCGTAAACTACTCTCATATATCAGAATACATAAAACTATTGGATTGCACCCTAGAAAAAGTGGCCTGTCACTCTCAAATCACACACTCTTACAAATATTACCAAGGAAAAGGTGTGTGTGTGTGATTCAGCTTCACCTGGACTGTGTATATAACATTCTCCTGTGCACTGACATACCACTATTAATTTGATTGAGCACATCACAGAGCGCTCATTTTATGTTCCTGCTAAGTCATGCATATTCCCCAATAGTATTTGAAATTGAGAATAAAGAGCTATTATTCATGGGAGCTTAGCCTAATGCTGTTTTTACTTTTGTGTATATACACTAAAAACTTTTACGTCCATATACACGTGTGGTCTAACACATCTCTTTAGGGTTTCCTTATTTACCATCATTGCACGGTCAAAGCCTGCATTATATCGCTTTTAATCAATTGGTCCTCAAAACTCTCTACTCCAATGTGAAATCTAGTAAGTTCATGAGCTGCTTTTATTCAGGACAGAGATAAAAAGTTTCTTTCCTTTACTGAGACGTAGCAAATAAATATCATAACACTTTAAATACACTTTAAACACTTTAAAATACGGCCTAGCTGAAGAGGTTTTATAATGAGCTTTTCAAAAACTGTTTCAAGCTAGGTCGCAAAAGGGCTTGAGTACTGAGGAGGTTGTAACCTAGCCTCCAAATCTGTGATTTTCTTTGATTTTCTATCTTTGCAAACTCTGCCACACATAATTACTTGGCAATTTGAACGTAAATGCCTTGTCAAAATTTGTGTAGATGCATCTGGATCCTGAGTGAACATTTTGTTATAATACAATGGTTTTAATTTTCTTCTCTGATGGTTGCTTTTGGTAAATTATTTACATAATTGATTTTTTGTTTCCTCAGGGTATCCCATTCCCGAAAATTCTCTAAGTGCAGCATTTTGGAGTATAGGGACTTTTTACAAAGAGGGGGTGGAGCCTGCCTTTTCAACAGGCCAACAAAGGTTAGTAACTTATAAAGTGTAATTATGTCTCCGGTGTTTTACAGTGGAACAGTGCTGATTATCACATACTTGTCTTGGAAAGTAGGTTTCTTGCCAATCAGACTAATATTTAGTTACAAAACACCCTGTCATGTTGAAGGCAAGACCTGTTTAAATGAATGATAAAACCGTAGATTTGGTGTTCTGAGTCTCTGGTTTTTCAGTGCTAGCTATATCCATCCAAGCCTTCCCTACAAAAAGCAAACAATCCTTCCATTAAAATATCTTTGAAATTTTCATGTTCGTTTTTATACCCTGCTGCTAAGAAACAGTGGGTTAGATTAAGATAAAATAATACTTTACTCATTTTTCTGATAAAAATCCCATTTCCCGTTGATATTCTTTCTAGGGGCCTAACTAATTTCTTGATTTTTTTTTTTTTTTTGAGTGCTCTGTTCTCCTGGGAAGGTAGCATTACTAATATCAGCCAGCCAAAAAATTGCCCAAGGTCTTTATGGATACCATAAATACTTGTGTGTATTTATATTACATAGTATCTGTACCTGGAAGGTTCATGTTGTCAAGTGGCATTTCATCAAAATTTGTATGTAAAGTGTAACAGTCCATTATCTACAAATCTTTAATTTAAAAAACTCTGAAAATTTCCACAAGTGTTTTAGTAAAAGGCGAAGGATTTATGCGATCTGAAGAGAAACCAGAGTATCCACAAGTGTTTTTTATGCATTTGCAGAAAACACATTTGACAGTAAAGCTTTTCCTAAACTGAAAATCTTTATTTATATCTCATAGTATAAATATTCATAACTCTTACTGCAGAAATATTAATATGTTTGATAATAGGGTGTAGTCAGGCCCCTTGGGACTATTACATAGAACATGATAAATGCATCATAATTTCCAAAATTCGGCAAAGCCAGAATTCTGGAACTCACTGGCTATAAAACTTCTGGATAAGGAACTATAGACAGACCTACAGTAGCATGTCTGGAAATGAAGTTGCTTAACGGGCCAAAAAAAGGCAGGATTGATGCTAATTAGCAGATGGTACAGAAATTCTAACATGGCAAACTTTATATTTCCTTTTAAAATGCTACTTCATAAGTCAAATATAGTTCATTGCTGTACAAAATGTCTGATACTCTGCAAATTGAGATAGCAGTGATATCATGTTAACCTTTTTAAAAAAGATCAGTGACTAATGTGGATAACTGACAGAATAATTTATTTCTATACCCATAATTAAGTGATACTGCTGCAGTCAGGAGATGGTAGTTCGATGTCTGACATCTGTGTAAAATCTCAGTAAGACTGTGGAAAAAGAAACAGGACTTTTAAAGTGACTTTGTATCATTAAAGTCGGCTGCCTGCCTTTCATGGCATTGATCTCATTGCAGCAGAAATCTGAAAGATTCAAAATGTTTAAAACAGGTGAAATAAGTATTAATAATAATGAACTAATGTGAGCTGCTAGCATTTTCGAATTGCAGTATGCGTGGCTAATTTTACCTAGCTTGCAGCCAGGTAATTATAAGCATCATGCCTGAGAAAACAATTCTAACTTGTTTGGAAAGGTTAAGGTTCCTAGCATATGCATAAGGATTCATCAGTGGATTTCTGAAATTGCCCGTCAGTCAGAAGAAATTATTCTAAATAACTTGGAAACGAGATGGAAATAATTATACATCTTCATTTTGAAAAGTTAGTAAATATGGAATTATTTCTTTTTTTCCAACTACCTATCACAATGTTTAAAAAACCCTACAGATTCCAGTGAGAGGTTCATATGCATATTTCAAAGAACGGACTTTTTCCCCAAGTGTTTTTAGTCAGTGAATGTATGTATATGCACGGTTTATGTGTTATTTTTTACAATATCTGTGTGCATATTTTCTGTGCTTTGGGAATCTTCCCCACTGCCATGTTTGTTTTCCATCTGGTTTGAGATAGTGACCCATCTCAGGACAGAGGAGAAGTCTTTAGAATGGAAGAATGGGAGGCCTGGTCTAAAGTGCTGGCTGCGTTCCCATTTTCTCCTGCCTGCCAATCTAAGTATCACAGAGGTCAGGAGTGTTGATTTCACTCACTGGACTTTTCCATAGGGGAGTCCCACCCACGTAGCCTGGAAACCTGCCTTGCTTCTTATAATAGTTTTGCCTTCCTGGAAGTGGAAGGAGGATCAGGTCTTTCTTAGGGGATTCGGCAGAAGGTGACCCTTCCTTGGGTGTGTTCAGCTGCTGCAGGTGGAGGCCCTTTTCCCCTCTCATATTCAGGCTCTGAGCATTTGGGTGGGATGTGCTGCTCCAGTCTTCATTCGGGTACAGTGATCATGCTCAGAGAAACCCTGCACCCCCACCCCACCTGATGGGAAATAGGCATGTTTCTCATGAACAACCAACTACCTCAACAATTGGGTTTATATGGCAAGCAAGTTCGTGGCACCAGTAGAAAGGCTTATCCTAGAAACTTGACTGTTCCACTGGTCTAGAAATGATTGAGAGGTTTTTATACATCCATTCATGTGTCTTAACGTGCTCCAGACAGTGAAGATTTCTTTTCAATGACAATGATGGGCTTGGATTTCTAGCAACGTTTTTTCCTAAGTTTATTTGCATTTACTTGATTGTATATATCACATTTGGCTGTCACGGAAGCATATTTCTCTTTCTGACAATTTTTATGGCTTCGCAGCTGCCTTGAGACAAGTCAGCAAATTGGATATCTGTGGGTGTTATTAGCAATGCATCTTAGCTCCATTAGCAAATATGAAAAATGGTCTATTTCTCTTGAGAGCTTCTCTCCATAAAAAGTAACTCTCATGCTAGAGGGTATCTCTGGAGCCCACTGCCAGAGAATCCCACCAAGAGATATACCCCATTTCAAATGTTTTTTGTTTAAGTGTTATTATTAAGTGAACAGTATTTTTTCCACAGACATCATTTATAAGATGCCGTAGCAACAGATCACAGAAGAATATCACATGATAGCTGATCCTAGGGCCGTGTATGTGGCCTGGATAGTGTGTTGATTATCTGTGATAAATTGAAATGTTTTTCCTTTCTCTCCCTCATCTCTTTCAGCTCTTTGAGCCCACAGAATGTGGCAATGGCTATGTAGAAGCTGGGGAGGAGTGTGACTGTGGCTTCCATGTGGTAGGTATAAGAGACCTTCTCTACCTGCAGCACAAGATCTTACCCAGAGCAGACAAGAATAGCATTAGTGAGAGGCCCCCACTATCGTTCACTGTGGTCTTACTGCCTTTCTTGCTGATCTCACTGATCAATGCTTAATCCCAGCCCAGACATGTTAGAATTAGTCATGCTCTTATGGCCTTGTCTGAGAAAACCTAATGGATTCTTCTAATCAGATTCCCTACTTCTTAAAAATTTATAGCTCATATTCATTTCAGACAAGTTTTACCAAATCATGAAACCTTCTTTCCATGTATTTTGTATTATTTTTGTCCTTATAAAACTAGATTGGGTATTAAGAGGGTAGTAGAGCTAATCAGGGGTAGATTGTCTGCTAAAAAACAAGCTTTCTTTTTGCTTATTTGCCTTTCATAGAAGATCATACTTAGCAGAGAAATATGGCAGGGAGGAATCTATCATTGGTTAAAGTGATTAATTCCCAAAATATTTGCTTACTGTTGAATAAATCTACTCGTTTGGATTATGCATGTCACGTGTAGAAAGAATATTGAATTACCATCGGGTAAGGTTCTTTGCTTACTCACATGAAGTATTTTCTTTAGGAATGTTACGGACTGTGCTGTAAGAAATGCTCTCTCTCCAATGGGGCTCACTGCAGTGACGGGCCCTGCTGTAACAACACCTCGTGTCTTGTGAGTTCCCTGACAGTTTTGTCTTTCTTTTCCTTGAGAGATTAGCTAAATATTTCAGTGTGTACATTGAGCATTTTTATAGCTTTTCACAAAATTTGTTGGTTACAGTGTGCATATTAGCCTGGTAGTTTCGTAGAATCAACAAATCTGTGCAAATCCTGTGGGTCACAACATTTATCTTTACAATTATTCACTATCAACTCCTTTATCCTGCAATGCCTCATTAAGAAAATATACCTATACTGCTGCCAAAGTAAACGTGAGGGTTGCCCTGCTTATTAACGGATGAAAACCAAATTAAATTGTTGAATAGAAGAGGGACAATTCCTGTGGTCTTTTTAATTATATGACCTACTTATAACATTTTTCTTCAAAACTTACGCTAATTTATTTTAGACCCTTAACATAAAAGCTAGCACTCACGTTTTCCCATTGAGCTTTTGAAATACCCTATGAAGGCAGGAAAGCTAGATAGGGAAGTAATACGTGTATGTATGTCTATACCTGCATATGCACAGTTTGTGTGTGTGTACGCATAGAGCCTTTCACCTAGAGAGACCTCCAGTTATTTTTGAAAAGTCATTTTTAATCTTCCTTTTTCTGATATATAAAACCTCTAATATTCCTTATAACCATAAAATTATATAATTTTATATAATTATAAAATTATATAATTATATAATTTTATTAATTTTGAATACCAAGGGGTATATACATGGTATTCTGCAATCTTCTAGCTTAGTTTCTATTTGCTTCATGTCTCCAGACAGATTATAAATTACTTGAGGGTAGTGGGCTCTTTCTTTCACCTTTTACCTACTTCTTCCTCAGACAAACAAAATGCCTTGTATACAATAGGCAATCACTGGCATTACTGAAGGGTAATTCATATGAATTCAATGAAATTTGATTATGTATATTTAGCTAAGGTAAGATTAATATCCAAGCTAATATAGGGTAAATTATTGAAGATTGGATATCTGTAAATCAATTCTTCAGAGAGATCTTAAATGTTTATACTACAGTGTTTGTCTTATGCCAAATCGGAATTTTTTCTTCACATAATTTCTATGATATCGTTTTCCTGAAATAATACTCTTGAGATAGTGGATTTTGAAACCTGAGCATTTGATGCCTGGTTGATGATTCATCTTCAGAGGAGGGTACAGAGGGTAGCATCTGGGTCTTGTTTCTATTCTACAGGTGTCTTGCTAATTCACAAAAAGGGTTTGATGATGGTTATGAGAGAATATAAGGATTGGTGGTGAATATAAGAATGCTAACTCTGAAGTGTTAGTTAATACTAACTCCTCATATTGAATTTTGATCTGCAGTTTCAGCCACGAGGGTATGAATGTCGGGATGCTGTGAACGGGTGTGATATTACTGAATATTGTACTGGAGACTCTGGCCAGGTATGGCAAACTGTGTTTTAGCTAACACATTTTTCTTGTAAATACGGGTTGAGTGTCCCTTATCTGACATGCACCAGAAGTGTTTTGGATTTTGGAATATTTGAATATTTATAATGAAATATCTTGGGAATGGGACCGAAGTTTAAACATGAAATTTATTTATGTGTCGTATATACCTTATACACATAGCCTGAAGATAATTTTATACAATATTTATAATAACTGTTTGCACAAAGCAAAGTTTGTGATTGTTGAACCGTCAGAAAGCCAAAGTGTCACCATCTCAGCCACGCATGTGGATAATCTGCAGTTGTTTGCCATTGCTGTCATTCCTGACTCTGAATTTATACGCTACCGATAAATCATTTTCTTACACTTGCTCACACGTAAGTACTTAACATTAAGAATATGACATACCATTAATACTGTGAAAAATAATGTGTTCAGGCTAATTAAGCAGCACGGTAGCATCACCAGGATACCTGTATCAGCTGTTAAAAAACAGCAACAACAAATGACAGGCTTTCAGTCTGTGCCAATGAGGCTATGTTTTGAACCTTTGAAAAGGTTTCTGTACACCGTATTTTATTTTTCTGGATGAGAAGAAACATCGGAAGCAATTGAGGGACCGGGGATGAGCAGGCATTCTGCTGGATGGCTTTTTAAAATGTTTCCTTCAGAGTCATCTGCCTCATTAACACAACTTTTGTCTTAGAAGCTTCTCTTTGATTTTATAAACTGACGTGATTTCTTGTTTTGTTACGACTGCGTGCTGCTCTAGTCCTTCATAAGCCTATCACACATTTTCACCGTGTAGTCTGTAGGCACCTCTTCTGCATCGTTAATAACGTCATCTTCACTGTCATGTTGACACTTGGAAATATTGGAGCGTTTCAGATTTTGGATTTTTAGATTAGGGATACTCGACCTGACTCAACCTGTACACATTGTAAAGCTTGCAGTATAGGTTACATGTGTGAATATGCCTTGGTTCCTTTTGTTTTGTTTTGCTTCATTTTCTAGTTATTTCTAGCTCTTCACCATACCTTTAACTTAGGAAAGTTTGGTGTGGTTTTTTTGGACCTAAATCTTCTTTTCTTTCAAATTTCTCCTTCATAATTAGTTCTTTTCATATGATTTATACCCAACTAATTGATTTTTCTATCCTGGTCCCCACATCTTACACAGCACATTCACATTGATGGAGTGCTAATGTACTGTTTTCAAACATTTTAAAGCCATAAGACCATTTCATCCAACAAATTTTGAATGGAAGCCCAAAGTATTATAGAAAACAAGGAACAAGCAGCACTGCTCTGGTTAAAGTGGGTCTGAGAGCAGAAGCCTGCCTTTCTTACTTCTCTGTTACTGCCTGTGTCCCACACACAAACCCCCCCTGGCTTCATGGCCTGTCTGCTTTGGCATGATTTTCTTCCCATTAAAATTGTTATAATTAATGTCGCATTCTAGAATTCCTCCTTTATGTAATTTTTATGTTTTTCATTTATGTCATACGATTTTAAGTCTTTATATCATTCCCATGAATATTTGTTGAGAGCCTGCTGTGTGTCAAATGCTGCTATAAGTGCTGGGGTCTGATAGGGAAGGAGATAGACACGTCCTTGCTCTCACGGAACCTACATTGTGCTGGGTGTGGACAGGCAAATAAGTAAGCAAAAATACCAGATGGTGATACGTGCAAAGCGTAAAATAAGGTGATTTGAAAAGAGTGATGGGTTGGGGTATTTTAGTTGGGGTGATCAAGTGTTTCTCCCTGGAGGAGATGGCCTTGACATAGAGACACAAATAGGAAGGAGCTGTTCAGTAAACAATGAGAGCGGAAGCTTGACTTCGTCAAGGAATAGAATGAAAGCCAGGATAGCTGGAGAATAGTGGAAATGCTTCAAAAAGGAAGTCAGGAATCAGGGTACATAGGGACTCGTCGACCACGGTAAAAATTTTGGATTTCATTCTACTTTTATTTTCATTCTGACATTTCTTCAAAAGCATTTCCCATACTACTGCACAGTCTTTATGAATATCCTTTTCATGATTGCATGAGAATCTGTCATGTGGATTTATCAGTTGATTTTATACCCAGGTTGGATACTTAGATTTTGTCAGTTTTTCGTTATTGTAATTAGTATGGAAGTGGACATCTTTACACATTTTTAAAAGAATGTTTCTTGTCAGGGTTAGCTCCTTAGGATATGTTTCTAGGAGTGGACTTACCTGTTGCCAGGTTTTATTATTGAAAATGGCCAAGTTGAAGGCTATAGCTTAATGTGAGGGCTAAATAGGTCTCCTTGTAGATCCAAGTTCCCGCTGTAGTAATAGGTTACTGACAAAACTGGGTCCAGAACAATCTCTCCCTGCAGAGGCAGGCCTTTGCACCGAGGAGCAGTGGAGAATGCATAATTTCTGTGGATAGGCCTGCTTCCAAGAGAACAGCAGAGCTGAGCCAGAATGCCTAGTTACTGTTCCGTAGCTCACGCTGCCACCCAGTGGTAGAAGTGAGTAAAGGTTCAGTTACACCGAGTGAGTAACTGTAACTGAAAGGAAGCAGCAGGGAGAAAAAAGGGCTCCTTATTAACCTTTTTGAAAGGTCTTGATGTGTGTTATCTGAGGCCGAATTCAGATAGACTCTTTTAAAGATATGGTATAGTGAAATATGTTCAGGCTATTTTTTTGCGATTTTTATGCATACCTGTTTCTTATATTTGAATATATAAATAAGATTCTTTGCAATTTTTCAATAATGTAGTGACAGTATAAGAATTGTGGGTTCTGTGTTTAATGACAAGTCTACTGAATCCTGATATACTGTTCTACTGAGTTATATTTTCAGCTTTGTAGAATGTTACTATTTTTATACCCACCATACACGGTTTTAGTTCTGTATATTCAACCTGTTTAGAAGTATAGGTTTTCATTTCAATATTTTAACTCCTGAATTGCCATGGAATTTACTGAAAATGAGGCTTTTATATGAGAGTTCTTTGTTCAACCTAATATTCTATTGTCTAAGTAAAATGTTTTTTTATGTCGTGTGTCTAAGGTGAAAATTATACTGTTAAATTAATTTCTCAGTGGCATATTAGAAAAGAATGCTCATGTTAATAATTTCTTCACATGATCAGAATAAACCCAGAGTAGATAATTAGAGTAGAGGAGGTTAAAACCTGCCTCTTCTACTTTGTAAGAGATGGTGAACTTTGAATCTAATTAATACCAATAATCAAGAAATCAGAATCTTTGCATCTCTGAGAATCAGTATTTACAGGTGACATCATGACTTTATTTTTTTAGTATATTTTTGCTTAATTTTAAGATGATCATTTACTCGTGCCCCTTAGCTACTTTTTAAATTTATAATTTGTGACAGAATTAAAATTACTTTTGCAGCTCAGAGAAATCTTTGGCAAATAATACTGAATGATATAATAAAGATATTTGAAAGATGTGGGAAATGTTTTTTGTTAGTGCTATGAAATATGTCGTCTAAATGGGTGGTGTGACATAATTTAAAATAAATACCTTTAGATGCTATTGCGCTATTGAAGCCTGCCTGCCTCAAGTGAACCTTCCTGTACAGCATAAAACTGGGGACTGGAATGGCCTTCGGAGACTGCATTCAAAGCTCTACTCACAGGCCGAATAAAGTACACGATTATGGTTCTTCTGTTTTAAATGTCCCTGGAGAACGTGAGATGTCCCGTAATTTCCCTTGTTAAACATTTCAGTGATAAGCAACTGGCTTTTATTAGCCTAAATTAAAAACAAATTGATTAGAAATATCACATGTGGCTATGCCAGTCTATATATACAGACTTTTTTTTCATTAGTAAAGAATTCTACAGGTTTTTTCTTTTGAAAAATCACAGAAGTGAAATCTCACAGATTAATTTTCAATCCTGATGTGCCTATTCTAATAGTGGCAGCATTTCTTTTGCATTTCTGTTGACTGTGGTTGCATTAGTTTTAGAGTAAGTGAATAATTAATGACGGCTGATTAATGAGATAATGATTGCATTTTGAGTGGACCCGGATGGATGGAAGAGGCCGCAGGGATTTCTGCTTTCTGTGGAGTTGGCCCAGTTTTGTGCACTGAAACTCCAGGTTTTTGTGGCCGTCCCTTGAATACTCCCCTTCAAGTTGAATGAAACTTGTATGAGAGTCAGTTATTCTTTGGAAACTTGAGGAAGTTACTACTTGTGAGGAATGCTAAATTAGTTCTGTCATCTTTCTGCGGTGAACTTGATAAACAGCTTGATATATACAGAATGGAATAACCTCGTTGTGTCTGTGTGGGTCATTCACTTATTCTTTCAGGCAGTCAATAGTAATTGCACACCTGCCATGTGCCCATTATTGTTCTAGGAGCTAGGGGGTCAGTAGGGAAGAAAATACATAAAATCCTGCCTGCATGGAGAATGGGGAACAGAGAATGCCCGCATGGGAGAGGGTTGCAGTTTTGAAGAGCGCAGTTAGAAAAAAACCTCTCTGCGATGGTGATATCCGAGCAAAGCCCTAACAAAGGCGAGGGAGCAAGCCATGCAGAAATCTGGACGGAGGAAGGAAGGAACAGCAAAGGCCAAGCCTGTGGGTGGCAGAATGCCTCGCACATCCACACAGAGTCACCTCTCCATGGGCAAGTAGAAAGTGAGGTCAGGGATATGTTGACAAAGGGTGGGTAAGAGCAGATCACGTGGGACTTTGAAGGTCAGTAAGCTGGGAAACCATTTGAGCATTTTGAACAGAGGATCGATGTGATCTGATGTTTACATTTTTAAAGAGATCACTCTGGTAGCAATATTGAGGTGACTAGGGTGGAGGCAGGGGACTCAGGTGGGAGGATTTATTGACAGATTGGATGGAGGGAGCTAGCAGGATTTATTGACAGACTGGATGGAGGGAGAGTACGTGAGAAAGCCAGGGAAAGAGGATGACTGTGGGTTTGGGCCTGAACAATTGGAAGGATGGGTTGCTATTTACTGAGACAGTGAAGACCTTGGTGCATATTGATCTGTTTCTTATTCACTTGCCGTGCCTGTGTATTTTTTTCTTTTCGTATTTGCTTTGAACACTGTAGCAGAGCCTTGGACCTGACTGTTTTTTCTTCTTCTTTTTTTTAGCTCTCTTAAATGTGGTAAATAAAATGCACAGAGAGTCAAAATTTTAACTTACACTGGGTAACTTTTGGGGAAAATGAAGTATCCTTTTATGAAATTATTTGATAAATAGATCTGTAAAAAGAAATAACTGTCACAGCACAGACTGTTCTAGTAACGAGTCTACGGCTTGAGAGATCAGAAATATAATAGAGAGACGGCAATTACATCGAGTGCAAAGGCAGGGTTTCTTCAGTTTCAGTAAAGTAACCTATAGGTGAGTGTCATGACGTCAAAGCAAATTTGACATTTTCACAGAGCTGAGCAAGGTCCTGTAAATTAGTTTCTTAAATGTGCTCACTCCTTTGTAACAAGCTGATTCATTTCCTTCATTGTCCTTTTTAATACGTTCTACTTTTAACTCCGTAGGTAAGCGAATGTAATTTGTTATTCTAGTCTACCTCAAGTAAACAGAGAAATATATAAAAAGCATCTACTGTACAAGCCTAATTTATTTTTGCCAATAATAGGAGAATTAATTTGGAAAACCTACTTAAGGAGTTACATGTGTTTTTCTAAATGTTCCTAAATTTTGTATTCACCATGCTTGCATTTTTTTGCATTTTTATTTATTGCGTGCATTATCTGAAGGTACTTAGCATGCTGAACGTTGACTAAAAAGATAATATTTTTTCAGTGCCCACCAAATCTTCATAAGCAAGATGGATATGCATGCAATCAAAATCAGGTATGCTGGGCTATAAATTTTAAGTGGTAATTTTAAAAGGATTAGTTAGAAAGATTTTTTTTTCCTTTTTAATAAATGTAAATTTGAAGGGAAATTTATTCAAATAAATCATTACAGTGGGGTTCTAAGTCAGAGTTGCTTCATGTATCCCGAATGTTAAATGTATTATATTTAACCCTGATCCAAATTGAGAGAAAAGAAAAAAATATATATATTGGCTGAAGAATTAGGAATCGAATTTATTGAGTTGTGACCATCTTTCAATAATTTCAGCCTGTCCATTATGAGGAAATATGACAATTTTTATGGCTTTTTTTTTCTTGAAGCTACATTATAACCTAACCATTTTCACACAAAAGAAGCTAAAAATCATTTTGATATCACCCAAAGAAATATACCAATTTTTGTTTTCCATAAAATTTTAAATTTTAGATGATTAGTTTGGATTTTCAGTGTTGTATTAGGAGGTCTGTTCTGAGTTTTAAATTTTTAACTGCCTGTTAGGCTTCTTTTAAGATGTTTGTGATTCTTATTGGTTGCTATGGAAACATTAGGATATGGAATGAAAAAACCTTAGCTAAGTCGGCTAGAAGGAGATCGTGTAGTAAACATTACGGGGAAAACGATCTGACTCCGTGCGCCCTACATGTGTGCTCCTATCCCCAGGGTCGCTGCTACAACGGCGAATGCAAGACCAGGGACAACCAGTGTCAGTACATCTGGGGAACAAGTAGGTCGCATCTTCCTGCTTGTACGGTCACACATACAGTTTTCTCTTATTGTTCTTCTCTGCCGGTCTTGCTGAAAGACATGCACAGCTTGTAGTGATGTTAAAAAAAAAAAAAATCTACAAAGGATGAGAGAACTGTGAATCTGAGCCACAAAAGCTATAGAAAACAGCTGCTTCAGTAGGGGATTTGCCATCAGACCCGAGCGGCGTCCTTCAATGGCTGCGGCTCTCGGAGAACGGATGCTGTACTCACTCGCAACAATTGGGTTGAGTGCAGCGGTCATATTCATTATCCAGCCACTTGTGGGCTTTGCTCTGTGTCTTGGATTTAGCATTAAGACCCCCACCCCTCCCCACTAACACATACTAGTTAGCTTTGTGTTTTTTACCCCGGGAAAGTACCAGAATTATTTTTTAAATTCTATCACTTACTATCTCAGTTCAAAGTGAGGAAATGCAGATACTTCTTCCTAAGATGCAGACAGGTACATGGTTATGGTTCTCAGTACATTCCCTAAACGTTAATATACCTGTTCTCTTCCCGACACGTACGGCGCCTCTTCAGGGAACATCAGTTCTTGGGGGCCAGACTGAAAGAACCAGAAGTTCTTGGAATTTTACCAGCCTTGCTGGCCGAGGCCGGGCCACCCCAAAGGAAAAGAAAGCACACAAAAGGAGAACAGAGCCCCTGGCACGAGTGATTGCAGAGTTTGGCAAATATCATTTATCTAAAAGATTTTCACTCAGTCCCTTCAGTTTTGACAGTGGAAAGATACAAGGGACATATTTATTTTTTTAAAAGGTTTAAATATCAAAACCCAGGTGCCAACATAAAATCTCAATGGTTTACAACTTTATAATTAATCTCCTAAAAATAATATAAACCAGGATTAAGAGCGTTTACTCATTTTCTGTGTGTCACCTCACTCATTCCTGCTAGGAATTATTCCTACCTGCCAGCCTCAAACACACCAACAAGAATTGGAAAGAACTTAGTTTCTCAGGTTAAAAACAGTATTGTGTTGGAGCTTTGTTTGTGTTAGCATATAGAGCAAATTGTTACATTTTTAGGAATTTTACAAGCCAGGGGACATCACAGTGATAGCTTAAAATCAGCCATGGAATATTTACTCCATGGAAACTGGCAAATGCTACAAATCAGGATTTTTTTTTTTTCTTTCCCTGGAGAACTAGTTGTTAAACATTTACTGGCGCACTACTGGTCACGGATAACAAAGAGAATGGAAATTAATTTTCTTCTCTTGTGCACCTTCAAAAGAGGCTGCAGGGTCTGACAAGTTCTGCTATGAAAAGCTGAATACGGAAGGCACGGAGAAGGGAAACTGCGGGAAGGACGGAGACCGGTGGATCCAGTGCAGCAAACAGTGAGTGGCCGGCTCCGGGGGCATCGCGGCTGGACGTGGAAGCCCCGTGCAAATGCAAAATGAGCACAAAATAGATGTTACTGACTTTTCATAAATGTTCAATTATTCAAAAATTTAAAGTATATATTTTAAAAATACACTCGTATACCCAGAGGCAAATGGCTGTGGATTAAACTGTTGCTATGCAACAGACTAATGCCGTTTCTGTGAAACTCCGAAGATTTCTCACATGCTGTGTTTCACTTGATTCTTGCTCTGAAAAGATACTTTGCCAAAGTATTACAAATTAGTGCTAGGATTTAATTTTCTACTTTTGCTAGAACATATGGCCTATGAATATAGTAGTATACACAAAGTTTAAGAGGCAAAATATATGGAATGTAAATATTTTGGGAACCAGTCAAAGTGAAATAATAATACATTTTTGATCATTTCACAAGTGCAACACCATTTGATTTAATCAGATTTATCATATCTATACCAGAGATTTTTTCCCCCCTTCTAAAAAGAATCTTGTTAGTGGATAGTGGAGGTATCTTTCCTCAGGAAATGAGATACTTTTGGAGCACGGTGATGATATTTCCCTTTGATTAGCTGAGGAAAGTTGGAATTCTGATATAATAGGTTATTAATGTCAATTCATTGATTTGGGTCTATGGAGTCATTAAGTTATAAGCCAAAGAGCCTCCATTTTCCTTCCATAGCAGTGAAGAATCTGCTCCCAACGTTGAAGCAGAACAAGAATTTAAGGGCAGGTTTATTTCTTTGTTCGGTGATGTCTGTGTTGTACTTTATGAAACTTGGCCATTTCAAGTCTTTGATAGTGGATGACGTGTTAGCAGGCAACAAATCTTTGACTATGATTTCTTTAACATTCAGCCAAAATAATAGAGAACAGAGCTGCCCATCTGCTGTCTCATGAGTGAGGTACAGATGTTCTGAGATGTTGATCTTCTGTCCTTAAGGTGCCAGGGAGTAGGAAGAAAGGGGACCTGAAGCAGTCAAAACCTATGGGGTTGGACACCTCTGAATTTGGTCAGCTTCGTTCATTGACTCCATGTCCTAGACAGATCTGATCATATCTCCGGGTCTCTGTGCCTTCAAAACATTTGGGAGGCATTGGATTATTTTAAAAGATCATGGTTTTAATTTGTATTTCCCCAGATTACAAATGGAATTTAGCACATTTTCATACATTTATTGGACATGGATTTTCTTTTTTGTGATGTGCCATACACATTTTTTAGGAGTCATTGTTTACTTAACAGATAGATTGGAGGTCGATGCCCTCTGGCTGGGTGAGTCATTTAACAGTGTTACCCAGGTCCCAGATGATTTCTCCTCCTCTGCTCTGTAATCCTTAGCATGTTGAGGTTTTGTCGTTGTGCTTATGAACTCAGGATTGTGGGATAGATACAACAGCTCTACAATCAAAGGTGGCAAGTAGGAGTAGGAGCAAAAGGTCTGCCTTCTGTCTGTCTCTAACCTTTTATCCAGAAAGCAAAATCCCCCCCAGCATTCCTAGCTGGCTTTTCCTCACATCTTCACAGCCCAGGGCCACTTTTAACTCTAGGGGAGTAGGGAGGGGGGATGGATAGGAGAGAGGGTGTAGGGGACGGGAGTGCCATGACCAGCTGAGATACTAGTTATGATCCATCTTTCAGGGCTGACACTTTGCTGCCCCAAACAAAACTGTGATCTTCTTAGTAAGGAAAGACGGGGTTATAGCCAACCAAGGATATCTAAACAAGTGATTTTGTTCAGAAGAAAAGAGATATTTAAAAATTTTTGAATATATTAGGACTGAATGGTTTTGATTTTTTTTAACTTGATTGCCTTTTTTCTTTCTTTCTCATGTTCAGTGATGTATTCTGTGGATTTTTACTCTGTACCAATCTTACTCGAGCACCACGTATTGGTCAACTTCAGGGTGAGATCATCCCAACTTCCTTCTACCATCAAGGCCGGGTGATCGACTGCAGGTAACATATTAGATGTTGGAAAACCTAATAAAGCGTGAGAATTACAAATTTCAAAAAATCAAATTTTGAAAAAACCAAAAATCAATGATTGTTTAGTTGTAACAAGAAGAAAGTTATTATCACCTTTCATGTTGAGAGTCAATTAACAAACATAGCTGTATATTGATTTGAAAATTACATTTGCTCAAAATTTTACTAGTTATTAGTAATGAGACAGTCTTTGTAATCATAATCTTTAGAGTAGAATTACAGTATTTATTTTAACCTGTAGTTACAGTTTTTGAGGATTGGAATATGGCATGCTTTGAACACTGTGTGTTTTATTTTATGACCCCCCTGTCTTCCCAAGAAAAGAGTTTAAACTATACTTTATGTAGAATGTGTTTGGTTTAGAAGATGGCTTAACAAATACCCAATCACATATAGAAAATATTTTTTAAAATATTATTTATAGCTGTAAGAAAACATTTGTATCCACTTGTCTGTGAGTGCCATGCAGGTAGGTACAATGCTTATTGTTAGGTAGGTACGATGCTTATTGTTTTTAGCCAGGGAGTCATATTATATTCCAAATTAGGATTGTTCCCTTCAACATAGTCATAATTCTCAGATCCTGTTCTCTTTCTCACTGATACAGGTGCTGCCCAAAAACTTTTGGGATTCCCCCTACACAATTGCCTTTGGCATTTGCAAACTTTTATTTTTAGTATCCTTAGAATACCAAATCTCCATTTTATGTGAGAGAATTATCCAAAAGTGATTTTGAACAAATTTTAGTAAATTGATTTGGTACCAAATTGGATAGCATGCGTCTTGGTCAGATGGTTGCTGCTTTTCTGTCTTTTAAATGACTCTGAAGGCAATTCTAACAGGGTTTCAGACTATAAGATCCTTCGTGGAATAAATTTGTAGTCTTCCAAGCTAATTACTTTGATGTACACAAGCTTTCTTTGAATGTGTATGTTTTTACGTGTTTTTAGATACAATAGACTTGTTAAATTATATTGTATGCTAAACCAGCATATTTGTAAAATATCTAGCAAGATATTTTATTAGTCATTATAGCATTGATTATCATTCAAGTTCAAGTTATTTCTAACTTTGAAATTTTAGAAGTATAAGTCATGCACTGAAGTGCATGAGAAGATGTTCCAGATGGACTGCACATAGGACAGTGGTCTCATAAGATTATAATACTATGTTTTTTACTGTACCTTTTCTATGTTTAGATATACAAATACTTACCATTGTGTTACAATTGCCTACAATATTCAGTACAGTCACACGCTATACAGGTTTGTAGCCTAGGAGCAATGGGCTATAGTGTGTAGTAGGCTATATTATCTGGGTTTATGTAAGTAAACACTATGATGTTCATACAATAATGAAATCACCTAATGACACATTTCTTAGAACTTAACCAGTCATTAAGTGAGGCATGACTATAAATATCAATAGAAAGGAACTGGTGTATTTATTTTTTTCAATTGTCGATAATCAAATCCTCTGAAATAATAATAATTTTCATTTGTTGTTTTCCCAATATCTGCTTTTTTCTACCATGCCACATCTGAAAGCCTTGGAGAGCTAATGATATATCTGCTTCTGTTTTCTCATGCAAATACCTCCTCCCCTATTCTTAATGTTGGGCGTGAAAACAACTGAAGATTTAGAATACACTTCATGCAAATGACATTTTTTCCTGATGATGTGCAGTGTAATAATGAAAATGAAAGATAGTTTCTTTTTCATGCTCTTTCATTAAAGGGATGTGGGGAAGGGGGAGGAAGAGGAGAAGAATGGGAAAATGCTAGGAGAAACCCATGTCCACTGACAATCTGTTCAGTTTCATGAAGAGCAAGCCTCGTTCTTGTTGACATTATATTTCTAAGTGTGGTGCTAATGGTTGTACGGATATTTTTCTCCTTTTAGTGGTGCCCATGTAGTTTTAGATGATGATACAGATGTGGGCTATGTAGAAGATGGAACACCATGTGGTCCGTCCATGATGTGTTTAGATCGGAAGTGCCTACAGATTCAAGCCCTAAACATGAGCAGCTGCCCACTCGATTCCAAGGGTAAAGTGTGTTCTGGCCACGGGGTAAGTAGGTATCGCTGTTCCAGCTTGAAGCTTCTTTATCTGGCATCCTCAGAGTTCACAGTGGTTAGACTTCCAGTTCAGCCATTCTCCTATTGCGGCTGTTGTTAATACTGATTATGAGTATTTTCTTCATACCCTTATCTGTTAAGAATAAACCATGTCTTAATATGGTTTCATTTTTGTTATTTCTTTTATTACTGGCCTTTTGTATTCACTTCATTCTCCAGATAAAACTTGACATCTGTATTAGTCAAGGTTCTCCAGTGAGTAGATCCAATTGGAGATCTATCCAATCTATCTGTCCATCTAGATATAGATATATATATATGTAAAGGGAGATCTATGATGAGGAATTGGTCCATGTGATTATGGAGGCTAAGTCCTACAATCTGCTGTCAACAGGATGGAGACCCTGTAAAACCAATGGTGTAATTCAGTCTGAGTCCAAAGTCTTGGGAACTGGCGGAGTTGATGATGTAAATCTTAGTCCTAGGGCTGTATAAAATGAGATGAAGTGTCCCAGCTCAAGCAATGAGGCAGAAAAAAAAGGAGGCAAATTCCTCCTTTCTCTTTCTTTTTGTTCTATTCAGGCCCTCAATGGGTTAGATGATACATACCCACATTGAGGAGGGGAGTCCACTTTATGGAGTCCACTGATTTAAATCCTAATCTTGTCAGGAAACATCCTCACAGACACACCCAGAAATAATGTTTAATCTGGGCCCGGTCAAGTTGACACATAGAATGAACCATCACAACATCTAAAGTGTTAAAAGAAAATCGATAAGATTCCTAAAGGAACTGTAGACCCCATGTGACTATTTTGTACAATTCAAAACAACCTAAACCATCTCAGTCATTCACTTTCAGCTACTCAGTGTTCATACTGAGTATGTGTGTGTACAAGATTGCACTAGACTAGAGGTTGGATCACTGACATGATTCACATGTTTAGAGTTGTACAGTTGTGCTTGGACCATTGTCAGCCAAAGAGAAGATGCTGCCCCTCTTCATACTTGCACGTATCTGTAATTCTGTGAACAGAATGTTTGGGCAAGTTGCCCTTATGGCAAACCTAGGCTTCCTATCCAAAAACAAATTTTAGTAATTATTTAAATTGGGCTTAGCAAAAAGAAAGTCTTTCAAAATTTATACAGACTTCAGAAATGGAAAAAAGATACGTGAAGAAACAGAGCATTAATATAAAAGGGAGATGCTAGAATGAAGGTAAAAATAATCCAAAATAGACAGACAGGCAGATGACATGGAATAGGACAAGGTGGAAGGCCCACAAAGCTTGTGCCCAACAATAATCTAGAGTTTTGGTTTTGGTTGAATCATAGGCTCTCAGGAGCCAGTATAGCTTAATGGTTGAGAGCATGGGTTTGGGGGTGAGGAAGAATTCTGGGTTTGTGTCCTGGCTCTGCTTTTTGCCATCCCGGTAATTTTGGGCAAGCTGCTTAACATCTCTCAGCCATCAGGATGCTGGTGTGAGGATTACGTGAAATGCTTTGCATAAAGCACATAACGCAGGTAACTGGCACACAGCAAGTAATCAGTAATTGCTGCATTAAAGTAAAATCCCTGGGCAGCCTTTTCAGTTATTTCAGTTATTGCTCTGAAAATATAATACTTAATGCATAAAATGGCCCTGATTTCTTTCCCACTACCACTCCCACTTTTTCATCTGTTGGAAAAAAGGCCAAATTCAGCCTTGTTAATCATAGTCCTGGCATTATAACATTAAAGAATAAAAAGCTTCTAAGTTTGATTTTATCATCTCTAAAAATCTGTCTCTGAATATATTTCATAGGGAGATAAGGGCTCAGGTGTTTTTTGTTTGTTTGTTTGTTTTTTGTTTGTTTTTTTTCCTCTGAAGTCCAAGTCCATTCCAGCATGCTGTGCGGTGCCCAGAGAGAGAGACAGGACATACGAGATCATGCTGGGCTCTTCAGCCTGGCTGACTGAGAAAAAAAGGAACCATGGACTGGGAGGGAAGGCAGGAGGGGTGCTTGTTTGGTAGGGGAAGCACCAACAAATGAGTTTGGTGTTGGACACGGTGAGGGAATGCAGTATGCTGGTGATTTATGTCCCTGGTCTTTTATCTCTGGCAATGCCTCTTGAGCCCAATATTTATGGAATTAAGCATATATGTTTTTAAAGTATGTTTCTAGAAACAGCTACTTCTGAAAAAACTACCTTGTTAGACATTTGTGTACTTAAATAACATCAACATGAATAATTCATATTTAAGAATTTTCTTTATTTTTCTGTAATTAATGGAAAGATAATCATTCAACAATTTGATCTATATATTATTTCCCCTTGTCTAGTACTCAAAACAGTGGGAAAAATTTTAAATGTTTTTAAAGGTGTCTCCCTGTCCTTGTGTCTCTTCTACGTGTATTTTCATCATCCTGCAAAGCACGGTGAAAATGCCCCATCGCTGTTCCTTTTTCTTCACAGGTGTGTAGTAACGAAGCCACCTGCATCTGTGATTTCACCTGGGCAGGGACAGATTGCAGTATCCGGGATCCAGTTAGGAACCCTCACCCCCCCAAGGATGAAGGACCCAAGGGTTTGTGTGATTTCAGTTTCAATTCATTGCATACTGAATTCATTGGCACTGCTCCAGTGCACCAGCGTAACACTTTACTAGATTTGAGAGGAGACACGTAAGAATATCTCTTTTTACCATTAAATGTATAATTCATGTTACAGTAGAATTAAGGATTCTGTATAGATCCTATTTTAAAAATGTGGTTGAATTACGTCTCAGTCTAGAACTAAGATTAAGAAAAAGTAAATATACCAATTTCCTTTAATATAGTTTTTTTCCTCCTTTAAACTTCATTCTTTTTCTATACTCACAAATGCCAATTCTAGTTTGTCTAAGGCACTATGCCAGTTTTCTAATAGATAAAATCTTTTTGGCTGACATGAGACTCTGGTCATTTCTCAATATTTGAATCCCTCAGAGGGAAGTTGTAGCCTTCTAAGCTCTTTTTAAATACTGTTTTGGTTAGGAAGGAGTTGGAATTTTTCACAGAACTTTAATTCTGCAAAGAAAATGTGAACGATCTGGACCTTTGTTTTAATCAGTCATTAAGAGGAGAGAAATTGGAATTTTAGAATTATTAATAGAAGGAATCTCGGTGGCCACCTACAAACACCCTCTGATTTTGCAGATGAAATCACCCAGGCCCTAAGCGCAGGTGATATCCTATCCAGGGAATGAGAGGCATGGCTGGGACGAGGGTCCAGGGCCTGATCTCAGACTCATGCTCTCCTCTATTACGTCATCCTATAAAGTAGTATATGGCAATAATTCTCTTATTATTCTCCCCATTCCCAACCCCTCAGATGATTCTCAAAGATCTAGAAAAGACATCAGTCGCAATAAGCTTACTGCAGCATCTGTAGCATGTATCTGAAAAACTAAAAAACTATTGGAACAGATTTTGATATAAAGCAATGACATTGCACATCAGCTTCTTTTTCATGGTACTGCTAACAGTATTTCATAAGTAACTGCCATGCTTTTCTCCTACAGGTAGGGAAACACATACAGAAATAATACCATTTTGATCAGCGTAGTTTTGGATGACAGTTCATTTAAACTCACTGAACATCAGTAAAGTCCGTATGGGAAAATACGACTTGAAAAGCAGATAAAGCTCTGTAGTCCTCAATTCCTGAAGAGATTTAGGCTGATTCAGGTGCATGTGAATTGTTCAGTAATAGCAAGTGTGTTAGAATACATTTTATACATTTGCTTAATACGGCCACGATATTAAGATTCTATAAGGATGGTAATCACACCCCCACAGTCTATTTCTGCTCTCCTCCTCCTATTTCTGAAAGGGAATGTATTGCACTTTTATACTTAGGCTTTTGTTACTTTAAAACTAGAACAAAAACGTCTTGGATCCACCTTGTGAAGTTAGATTTAGGGAAGATTTAGGCTCTGACGACAGAAGCAGAGGTTCATTCTTCCCAAATTTTCTCTCCATAGCATGTTTGTAATTTAAAAAAAAAAAATTAATTGCTATTTCCTCAAGTGATATATAAAGATGCCTGAACAGCTGAGCAGAGCTGAATTTACCTAGACTGTACCCTTTCTCTAGGAAGGGGAGGGGATTGTTAATTCTCATTCTATTTTCCATTCCTTCACCCACCCATCCCTAGAAAAATTATTTGGAGGCATAAAGTAAACAGCTACATTCTAGGGAAAAGGATATTCACAGCTGCCTTTGTTTTATTTTGTTCTGTTTCTCTGTTCTATACTATCTGTTTTAAATAAATAATTAAATAATTTTTCAGTCATTCAAATAATACATGTTTATTAAAGAAAATTTTGAAAATACAGAAAAGATTAAAAAGAAAATAAAAATCACCCTTTAATCCCATGACTCAGAGGTAATCAATATGAGAAATCAGTATGAGCATTGGTTACCTCTGAGTTTCATGTTTTCTTTTTTCATTCTTAATGAAGACAATGGAGTCATTAAAGTAAAGGTATCCATTTGTTCTAACATTATTGAAATCCTTGTGACTCTCTAATAATTTTGATTATATTGAAAATATGTCATTAATTAAAGGAAGATCATTTATTTATTTAAATTTTCAAGTTCCCAGAAAAATCAAATAGTTTTAATATAGTAAAACCTCTGTAAATCTTTATCTATTTATATTTTTTCAGCCTCTACAGAAAAATCTATTAATATGCTAGTAAAATGGGAAACAACAGAAATTAAACATTTTAAAACTTTGTTGTAGATTTTATGATTTTGCTTTTGATAGGTTAAAAGAAGATGCTAAGTGAGAAATTATGTACTTTAACTTTTATTTTATTTAGCAAATAAATATTTAGCAAATATTTATTGTCTACTGTTTAAAAGACAGAACATCCTTGGCACACAGTAGGCACTCAATAAATATTGCAACGCTTCCCTTTAGGAATATGTACAGGAAATGAAATGCATGTTAGTGCTGATTTTCAGTTTATCTATATCCATGCCTTGCTGAAGAGTAGCAAGTATGAACTCAAGATACTGAAACAATTAGTATGTTCTTGACTATAGGTTCAACAGTGTGTGAGGAGCCACAGTTTTACTTGAAAACTGTGTGCTGTCCTTTTTTTCTCACGATGCAGCTGGTTTGATTGGCACTTGCCTTATTGAGCACAGTGTTTGGGCCCTCCCCAGATGCTTGCCATATAATGAGCAATACCCATGATGGTCGTATCCATAGATGAAGGTTTTCTGTATAGATGTAGTGAGAGAGGAGTAAAAATACTTGGTTTTATTTAATTTCAATGTGCATCCTTGATAGGGAGCAAAAAATTCAAGAATCATAATAAAAATATTGCCCTTTATATCATGAGCATAAAAAATAAATTCTACCCACCTGCCCTTTGGATCAAGGCTCAATTAGTAAAGATAAAGGCAAATTCTGTGATTCTGTTTTCATCGATTGGAGAATGTCAGAACAAACCCGTGTGTGTTGGGTATTTCTTTTATTTTAGCTATAAGTTTCTGGAAGAATAAGAAATTCAACCTCTCCCTCTGGGTAGGGACTAAAAACATACCTGAAAGCATTGCCAATGTGCTTGTAAGAGTTGTCTGCTGTAGACCCACAGTTTAAAGCGTGCTAGATTATTCACTCCAACTTCTCAAACCAAATTATTGAAAGACAAGAAATAGGATCTCAAAACACAAACCGTGTGAGCAAGGATTTTTAAAAAAGATTTATATTACATATGACTTTATTCATTTTTTTCTACATTGTCATTTATTTCACATATGAAAACTCTTCTGGTCCCTCTTTTCTCAACTTGTTTCCATTGAAATCACTGAAGGAAATTATTTTGGTTTGTTCTGCAAGAGTAGAATTTATTTTAACTCTGTTTAAAAGACCTAGAATTTCCACCTATTGTAGGGAAATCCATGTCAAGTACCCTTAATTTTTGTCAATCCATAGACACCTTTGCATGGTGTTTATTACGGAATGTGATGGAACTTTTCTCACTTGATGGTTTGCATCACCGTTATAAGAGGGAGAGAAGAAACTGGAACATATCAAATGTTTTCAGTGGTACGTATGGGCAGAGACATTGTTCCTGGGAAGCTTTGGTCAAACATTTTTATCACGATCGTCGTCATCAAATCAGAGATAGAAAAGACCTTAGAAGCAATTCAGTTCAGACTCGTCATTTTACGAATAAGAAAACTAAGTTAATTATCAGGGTTAACAACCAGTTAGTGGCAGAGCCAAAAATAAAGCATAATCAACTGATCTTGAGCCAAACAGTTTTTTATGTTATTCCACACTGCCCTGGTTTAAAGCTGAGTATTAAGTTATTCTATTAGTGCTTTATAGCACAATAGTAAGTAGAAAGGGCGAAACAATAATCAAGTAATAATTAAGCTTATTAGCTGATCCATTACCTGTCAATGGTGCTTTTTATAGAATTAGAGAAGAAAGAATTATACTAGCATTTGGTGTTTTTAAAACAATAGCTTCTAAGTCTTGCTTTCTAAGGCATTAACCTTGAAGAATATTATTTAGTGTTTATATTTATCTTTTACAATATATCCTTTTGGTGACTTTGTGAATGCTCAGATCTTTGATTTTGTACTTCAGATGATTAGATATGAGAAATTATGCTTATGTGATTATGCTCTTATATAATTATATGTCACCTAGGTATTTTTCTCATTAACAGTGGCTTCATCAATAACTTAAGGATTTATCAAGTTTTAAAATTTTTCAGTAACTGAGTTTCTTTTGTTTCAGTTCAGAAAAACTCCATATTTTCATTGACAGCATAAACTGTCTGAAATATGTTCTTTTTATGAAATCATTTATTTTGCATCCTTTCAGACATTTGTCCATGTATCCAAAAATGAACTTAAAATTTTTCTTTTGCTTTTATGGAGAAGAGTAAGGAGATCTGATTATATGTCTAACATTGAAATATGGAGCTAGATACCAGTATGATAATGTAAAGTATAAAGAGTTTATTTAATATTTACTTCTAATCTTAAATTTTAGTGGAATAATAAATCTCTGCAGAAAGAACTTTGGTCCAAATGATGGCTTTGATGCCACCTTTGGAGTATTAAAGAATACAGGATTTTAGCCCCTTTTGTAACCACATGGATGAAATAATGCACCTTCCTATTTTGGAAACTCTGTAAAAATAAGAAAAGAAAAAAATACCCACTCAGTTTTAAAAGAGCACAATTTCAGAATGTCTGAGGCATGACTTGTCTACAGAGGAACTCTACATATAAAATAGAAAATCTTAAGAAAGGGAAAAAATTTATAGTTTGTATCTTAAAATTACATTTTTATAAAAAATTCTACCTTTTGGCACAAGTGAACCAAGACTTGGTCCCATATTAGGGACCGAGACTAAATATAATAATAAACCAACAGATAACAGAAATAAATAAGAAAACAAAAATGAAAATTTACTACTAGGTGATAAACAGGTTTCACAAACAAGTCATAATGAAAGGTACGTGTGTCAAAGAGGGAGCAGAGTTACATTTCTAATATGAGGATTTCATTAGCAGCTAGAAGTTTTAAGAGTTCTATCTCCAGGTTTGGTAGGATGAGGAGAAAAATAAGCTATGTTGTTATGTGCCCAGCATGGTTTCTGGAACAAAAGGTCCAAGGAACTTGTTTTCAATGAGATGACAAATTCTTCCTAGCTGTGAAAAGCAGCTGTAACCTGAACTTTCAAATGTCCCCTGTTAAAATCCACCCACGTGTGAGCCACTCAGTTAACTTATTTCAGTTTGAAAACAGGTTGAATCATTTCTTGAAGAGATATAACCCTGTTAAGTTTAACGTCAAAGAATCAAATGGAACTGTACACATAATTGCAGTATGCCAGAACTGAAAGGGGTGGGAGGGAGAGAGGACAAGGGTAAGGGACACTTTTGAAAAAGCTTTTTTCCCACTTTCTTTTGTCTTGCATCAGTGTTAAGCGTTCTCATCAGTTACGAATGTGGAGATAATTGTTTTTGCTCAGTGCAGGTTACAGACTGTATCTGTTTATATTGAATATATATTTGAAGTATCTGTGTAAATGTCTTGTTTCTCTGGTTGTGTTTCTAAAACCTATTTGATGGGTTGCCTAATTCTCTTGTTTCTGTGGTGAGAAATTACCCCTAGCAAATACGAAAGCCTTTTAAAATTGTTATATTTATTCATTTTTCATGCAGTTATAATTTTTAAAAATTAACACATTCATTGAACATTACACTTTAAGGAAGGAGGTGGTTTTTTCCTATAATTTAGCATATATGGCTTATATAAAAATTGAAAAAATAATAGGACTCTTATGTATTGCAGCTCTGACAGCCAGTGCCTAACTTAAGCAAAAAAAAAAAGTTTTAAAATAATGTACCCAAGTTAGTATAGTATTCTGAAAGCAGTGATTTTCTAAGGTCTTAAAAAAATGAGGCTTTATATTTGGAATATCTTTGCAACCCAATATTTGCCTCCATAATTTGAAAATCTGAGCTGTAGCTCTGGTGACCTGAATTACCATGTATTGTCATATTGGGAAACATTGATGCCACCTTATATGTTGGTCTTCTTCCTTCTCCCCTCAGCACTCTCAGTGGACTTTCTCTGTTTTCTGTTGTGTCCCCCATACTTTTTTGTTTTTATTAAGAACAACTCAGGTTGTGTTTAAATAAGAAAACTAGAATTTGTCACTCATATTATTTACCCTGTGACAAAATGAAGTAATTATATAGTTGCTCAACAGGATAAGAGATCCAAGCTTCTCACTCTCCTTTTGGGAGAATATTTAGCTAACGAGATCAATGAGCCCAATATGAAGCCTTAAAAAAATTGTGACTCGGAGTCGTGGTTGTTTGTATTGTTCCACTGTGTCTCAGAGCACATAGTCTGTGCAAGATCTGCCCTGTTGAAGCTAACCTGTTTTCATTGCCAAGGTGATTTGAAGCCAGTACTTTTGACTTATGTAGAAATAGGAGATAAAGTGTATATGTGTCCACACGTTTGTGTGAGCACAGACAGAGACACACAATGCTAAATAATGTGCCTTCCTACTTTAACATCCAACTTGAGGAGCTCTACTCATTCTGGGCCCCTTTTTCAGTATGTGGAATCTATACACAGAAGTGGGGATATACGGTTATCGAGAGTCTCACTCTTTAGGAATCTACCACTTGGTGATTTGAAGCAGTTAATACACTCTTTAAAGACCCCAACTTTGTGTCAGTGCATCGTTTATAAACAAATACCGTAATGTCCAAATACTCTGACAGAATTCCAAACATTGCAGAGTTATTCAAAATATACTTTTCAATAACTTCTCAAGTAAAACATGCATTTAATTTAAAGCTACTCTGTTTTGAATTTCTAAGGATTTTCACAAAACTGAATGGTATATTCTAAATTCTGTAAAGGTCTAGCTCCTCAGGCATATTTTACAGTTTGAGAATTTTGTAAAAGATATACTAATGGTTCATTACTTCTATAATCAAAATACTGATTCACTGTTACACAATTTAAATTATATTTTAATTTTACTTCACACCTGGTAGGAATTATAACTCGAGTTATATATGTGTTTAAAACATATGCGATTATGTTTTAAAGTGGGGTGTGTGGAGTATGAAGGTGAATTCAAAGTTATCCTTAAATATCTCCAGTGTGTGTATTGATCTTAATTTCAAATCTTAACTCAACAATTTCAGTATTTAACTGACTTTCAGAGCATTTCCTGAGTATGTTATTTTGTATGTGAGTGAAATTAGTGTGTAATTTCCTTTTGTTAAAAAATCTCCATTTTTCCCTCCGCACAGTGAATATGGCCACAAGCAGGCTAATAGGTGCCGTGGCCGGCACCATTCTGGCCCTGGGGGTGATTTTTGGAGGCACAGGGTGGGGAATAGAGTAAGCATCTTTGTGAGTTAAGAGTGTTTCTGTGTGGTGCCTGGTGTGTGAGATGACGCTTGTCCCTGACCCCTCTGTGTTTTGTCCCATTGACCGTGTTTCCTGTGGTAGTGCACCTCGTGGTGTGATTTGGATGTGTTTGTGTCTTGTGGTTTTCTCGTGTCCTGTAGAACATTCTCCTGTCTGGAACAATGTGGGGCATAAGATAATGTTGGGGGTGCTTATAAGAACTTCGCAACGAAGGCAACAGTTCCAAAACTTCCACTGCTCCTCCACTTTGTAAAAATAATTTTAAAATATAGACTTCTTTTGCTACTTGGGAGGCTGAGGCAGTAGGATCGCTTGAGCCCAGGAGTTTGAGGTTGCTGTGAGCTAGGCTGACGCCATGGCACTCACTCTAGCCCGGGCAGCAGAGCGAGACTCTGTCTCAAAAAAAAAAAAAATGTTACTCCCCAGTTGCATTCCCTTTCTCCATCATGATGCTGTTGTCCATTGAGACTATAACTGGAAGAAGCCAAATACATGACTTATCTACCGCCACTCTCCACTTCTACACCCAAGTGTAGCCTCAGAATCATTCTTAACATAGAACTCAGGAAACCACTATTTCTCAATGGAATTTGATACTTGAAATTTTCTTATCATCCCTAGAAGCTCATTAATTAAACTGCACAGAAACAGACTATTAAGAAAATAGACATGCTTCTTTGTTACTGGTTATACCATGTGACGAAATAAGGCTCTGGCAGCCTTTGGGACAGAGGTCCCACTTGCTTCATGTAGGTTTCTCTCCATCTTCACTCTGTTTTCACATTAGATCAGTTACTGCTTGTGTATTCCCCCCTCTTTTCATTCCTAACCTTCTTTTATGTCATTCTGCTACTTTACTCTTCATTCCAGCACGAAACATATTTATTCCCTTGATCCCAGCAAAAGGTAAGTTACTTTTCCTCTGTTACTAAATTTTCCTTAATATCAGGTCAAAACTTCTAAAGCAAGGATATAGATTTTCTTCCACAATAAGGGCCAAAGTAATAATGGTTTAAAAATATAAAGATTTATTTCTCATATAATGGTCAGAGGGAAAGTAGTCCTGAACCGATACTGGCTACATGGGGTTCAGGGACCCAGGTTCTTTCCTCTTAATACACCATTGTCAACAATGAAGCACTAGCTCATGTCTCACATGGCTGCTCTAGCTACTGCCATCATGTTCATGTATTAGCTAGTTGGATGGAGAAAAGAAAATAGAGATCTTGACCCTTTTCTTAGTGGCATAACCCAGAAGTCTCACACATCACTTTTGCTCAACTTCTATTGTTAGAACTTAGTCACATGCCATATCTGAATAGGAGGAATACTGGAAAATGCAGTTTTCAGCTAGATGGTCTTATGCTCATCTAAAACATGAAAGTTCTATTATTAAACAAACAAGAGAAGAATGCATACTGAAGACAAATAGCCAATTCTCCTAAACTACTTTTTCCTGGACTAACCATCTCTGAACTCTGGTCAAAGAATATCCCTGATGTTTTATCTGCTTTGTTCAGAATATACAGCATTAGCCCATACCTACAGTTCTTTTATTCAATAAGCCTGCTCTCTAAATATCCTGATTCTTTCACCTTGAAGGATTAATTCCAGACTTCGTGCTTGCTTCTTCATCAGAAGGGATGTGATACTAGTGAAAAGGAGGTGGGTTATGGAGTCAGAGATCCTAGATGAAAGACCTTGGGGAAATTATTAAATCTTTCTAGCTTCTATGTCTTCCTTGCAGAGTTGTAGTGAACATTCAATGAAATAATGAAAGGCTTTTTAAGTTGGAAAACTATGTTAATATGCTTGTGACTACTCCATTTCTTAGTAGTATTTTACAGCTGTGTCTCCTCAGCATTGTCACCCTATAGCTTCCCAATTTTATCTTCCACTCAGTGATTTACTTCTCTAGGGTCCCAACTCTTAGCTCTTATCTCTCCTTATCATTGGCACAGGCACAGCTCAATTATCTTTGGGATTATTTGGCCCTAGAGAGATTAGGGAGACCCATCCACATAGGATTTTATTGGGGATGAGTTTTTAGTTGCCTTCATGTTATAGAATGAATGGCATGATGTTATTCATTTCACAGTTAGTGTTCCGTATCCTGTATGAACTCTACTTTGGGCCTACCTAATTAAGGCTTGGGTTTGTAGTGTTCTTCCTAATCCCTGATGGTATTTAATCTTCAATTTCTTTTCTTGGGTAATTTTATATTCATTTCAACTATTTAGCATAACTAATTTTGGCCATATACAATTTTTTTCAAATTATAGCAATTCTACTAGTAACTATAGCGACGTGTTCCCTGTTCTCAATCAGAAAAGAGAAACTTTAGTTCACATAAAAAATGTTTTGTTTGCTTCAGAATAAACAAGTATTCCTATCTATGCTAGTGCCCATTATGAAACTGATAGCCTTATGTCGGAAGGGTCATAATAAAAAATATGCAGGGTTTCATATTTTCAGGAAATGGAATGATGTGTTACATTAATCATGTTCTCATAAAGAGCTGATCATGGATTTAAAGTGTGCTATTTTATAATTTTATAGGCTGTGTTAAAAATAGATTAGAGCAATGGATTTCAGGCATGCTCTGAAGGCTTGCTGGCATTATATAGGTTAGCGTTAATGATTTAGAATATACTTAAAATGTTTATGCTTCTAGTAAATGAAAAATATAAGCAAGAGAAAAGTAGCATTTACTGAAGGCCTACTCTTCACTATATTCTATACTACTTCTTTACATGATTTTAATTAAACCTTAACAGCAATCCTGAGAGGTAGGTCTTATTAAATCTTCCTTTTCATAATAAGGAAAATGATATTCAGAGAGATTAAGTATATTACTTAAGTCACAGAGCTAGTAGGCTCAGCACAAACCCCAATCCACCTGCTTCAAAAGCATTATTCATTTTTCTAGATCATACTACTTTCTGGAAACGCATGAAGGTAAAACATGAAGGTGTTATTTTAAAATATGTTAAGACATCGGTTTGCAACTTGCAATTAGTATCTTTTGTAGTGAAAGAATGAAGTTTGGATACTGTCAAACCATGTAGTATACAGTCTATTCTCTTCACAATGTACTTCTGATTAAGCTTTCATTATAATAGCTGTCAGATACAATTAAGGAGTGGAACATTTTATAATAAATATTAGAAATATAGTTTTTCTTACGTATATCAATTAGAGTAGATTAGTTTATAAACTAATTTTCTAAAAAGAAGCGGTTGATAACTGTGCAGCTGAATTACTTAAATCTAGTCTAGGCACTATCTATAGAACATGTGAAACATGACATGTACACTATAGAATTTTAGTTATTATATTTCAGTAAGAAATGTAGTTGAATAAGTTGGTCTTATTTTGGTGTATTCCAAGTCATGTCTAAAATGTTTAAAAAGAAAAAAAAAAGAAAAAAAAAGTATGTTGACTGATTCCACATTTTCATTGATGCCATTGTTATTCAGCCATGTATTCCCCCAAGGAAAATATTTTGACTAATCATGCAATAATGCAAATTGCACTTAATTTGGTCTAAGTCTTAAAATTTTAGTTATAATTTCCAAATATGACTAACCCAATGTTTATTTTATAGATTAATATCAAAATTCTCTAAATCTTAAAAAGTTCAAAAGAAGAATAAGTTTAGGTCTAAAAGACAGTGTAAAATTAGAACAATCAGAGATTAATTCCAATGCCAGGAGATCCCTAAGGTCCCTTCCAACTTTTTCATTTTAGCCTTAGGATAAATGCCAGCTTCTCCCTCTTCTGAGCATACACAGCATGTAACCTTTACATGTTAAAGCTCTGATCATTTTAATTTTACATATCCTGTAATATTTGAAGATTCAAAGAAAATAGAAAATTCCCCTTTTTCAAACTTGCAAAGCCAGAATCAATAATGTTATGGCTCATTTTGCTTTGGTGAAATATACTACTGGCTAAACTGAGAGCTGACCACTAAGTCACAGCTCCACTCTGGAGAAACCACAGTCTTGGTTCAGAGTGACTATTGGTTAGATTGAATGACCTCAGACAGAAAAGCACTGAAACTGGTCCCAATTTCTAGAGTCCAAAACAACAGTCATGCCCACTATGATAATTCAGTGTAACTAGGGCATTAACAAGCTTAATGTGCCTTTGAATTAAAAAACAATAGAATGATGTATAATCTGGATGGGGTACTGACCTGGGGCATGTTAAACTACCTTTAATAGGATTTTCTTCTTACCTAGGTTTAGAAGTTTGCAAGAGCAATTTAATTACACAAGTGTCTAGTTACAGCATGACCTCTGCCCAAGGTAACAAAATGCAGAAAGAACAAAGGTCTTCTCCCATAAGGAGGCCATTCCACATAGGGATGGAAGATATCTCCACTGAAAAGTCTCCAAGATGAATTCCAATAGGCAAAGTTTACCTATCTTGTAATAATGTAATTATTACATTAGAAGCAGCAATATTAAGTGGCCTTGTATGTGCAAGAAATCCTTTTCCATTCTAGGGTTAAGACCCTTTCATATTAACTTCAAGCACTTTCTTCCATGTTACTACTCAGAGAAAAAAGAACAGATTATCTTTTAAGGTTATGAAATCCTTATGAGGATAAACATTCAACATGACAGTTTAAATCCCTCTAAATATCCAGCAGATCCCAATGTATGTGAAATTGGAGTCTGAGATTACTTCATATGTGGTGTTGCTCTCACCTTCTCTGCAATCTCCTTGAAGTAAGTTATTCACTTTCTTCCCAGGCCAGGAGTATGAAAATTAAATACAGTAGAAACTTACATTAACTATTTGCCTCATGAGTCAGTCCATTTTTATTACACACTCCATATGAAGATAAGGAAATAGGCAGAGAGCGTTTACCTAGTGCTTCACCTAAGCTGTGGTAAAGCCAGGCTTTCTTCCCAACAACACCAATACATTTTGGTTCTGTACATGACAGAGAATAGATGTATACTATGACATGAGACAAAGACATGTGCTATTGCCACCTACAGAAAGGGGGTGGGGTGAGCCAAAATGAATAAGTGAACTTAGTCTGAAACCTTTAATGAAAAGCTTTACTCCCCTTCTTTGTGGGTGGCAAACTGATCTGACAAGCTTTGCTCTAACATTCAGTGTAGTTTCTGACATTAAACCAGAAAGACATGATGACATTTCTAAGTTCAACAACACTAAAATTTCACAGGTAAGCTGTAAGAATTGCAAAAAAAGGAGAAAGGGTGTAAAGAGCATAACTATGCACATAGTTTCTGATAAATGTCAACCTACTGTCCCTTGTTATGCTCTAACCAGAGGGCCTTTGAACGATGTGAGAAAAGCGGGGGGCAGGGTTTGTTCCTAAAAGTCGCATTGAGTTTTGAAGGCAATATTTTGCAATCACACAATAAAACTATGTATTACAAGTTCATGAGAACAAACTTTATTTAAAATGAAATATACTCAAAAATGATGATAAAAGAATTTAAGAAAAATCACTGATCTCCCTTTTAGTATTATCTACTATAAAGTCAGCAGATCACAGTCAAGTTGTGCTCTCTCATTGTATTTTCAATTTTTATTAGCTCCTATTTATCTTCAGAAAATGGGGTTATAAAGGTGATAATGGTCAGATACAGAAGTGAACTCTCTTACTACAATAATTACATTTTATTGATTTAAGTTAGATGTTTATATTCTGAAAAAAATGTTTAATAGTATTAACATTTCAATCATTAGTCTCATACTCATTAGAATTAATTTCATACCACTCTTAGCAATCACTTTATTTTAATAGGCACCATGTACTCAAAGGGAAAATTTCCAAAATGTCTATTTTTGCCAGGAAAAATAAGGCTAGAAATTGTGTATAGCCAACTAGGTGCCTCACATTTAGCTGTAAAGGTAAAATGTTGATTCCATCCTGTGTTGAACACTTGTTATGCTGGAAATTATTTTGATTTCCCTAAGTTGCACATCTCTTTTACACATTTTCTAAAGTAAATGGAACCCGCCACAGTCACATGAGGAAGCAATAGAGAGGTGGCTTAAAATTTATATCAATAGCGGGATATTCAAAATTTAAAGATAATTATAAACATATAAATGCAGCAGCTGTTAATCTAAATTTGTGTACAGGTCCACACAAACACAGTCAACTGGTCTTTGACAAAGGGACAAGGATAATTTGATGAAAAAAGGTAGTCTTCAATAAATGCTGCTGGAACAGCTAAATATTCACATGCAAAAAAAAAAAAGTGACTCTAGACATAGATCTTAAATCTTTTACAAAAATTAACTCAGAAAGGATCATAGCCCTAAACTTAAAGTTCAAAACACTAAAACTCCTAGAAGATACCAGGGAAGAAAATCTAAGTGACCTTGGGTTTGATGATGACTTTTTAGATATAACACGAAAACCACAATATATGAAAGAAAATATTGATAAAGTAGACTTCATTAAAATTAAAAACTACTGTTCTGTGAAAGATACTGTTAAGAGAATGAAAAGACAAGCTACAGACTGCAAGAAAATATTTGAAAAATAAGTATCTAATAAAGGACTAGTATACAAAATATACAAAAAACACTTTAAACTCAACAATAAGAAAATAAACAACCCAATTAAAATAGGGACAAAAATCTGAACAGATATCTCACCAAAGAAGATTTACAGATGGCAAATAAGCATATGAAAATATGTTCAAAATCATATGTCATAAGGAAATTACAAATTAAAACAATAATGAGATACCACTATAAACCTATTAGAATATCTAAAATCCTAAATACTAAAAACACCAAATGTTGGAGAGAATGTAGAGAAACAGGAGCTCTCATTCACTGCTGGTAGGAACGTGAAATGGTATAGATACTTTGGAAGACAGTTTGGAAGCTTTTTACAAAACTAAACATATTCTTACCATATAAACCCAGCAACAGCACTCCTTGGCATTTATCCAAAAGAGTTGAAAACTTATGTCTACATAAAAAGGAGCACATAATGTTTATAGCAATTTTATTTATAATTGCCAAAACTTGAAGCAACCAAGATCTCCCTCAGTAGGTGAATGGATAAACAGTGGTATATCTAAATAATATTATAGAATAAACGCAGTGCTGAAAAATGACAGCATAGAAGCAAGCTGGCTTCACTATCCCCTTCCCACTCACAAAAAGCCAAAAATAAATATACAGTACAGTGATTATCACCAGCAATATACCAGAACTCAAATATGAGGATGAAACAGCTCCCAGGACCACAGAGAAGTAAAAAAAACCTCGAAGCAGACAGTATGAGAATTTGACTTCCATATCCATAACACCTTCTCCCCCAGTCCACCTGGCACCAAGCAAGCATTAGAAAAAATTTCCGACTTCACAATTTATACACTGGAAACAGTGAGATTGAAGTGGACAACCAGATTCCCCACAATATTGAGTTCTCTGGCAGGAGAATGACAATTCTATCCAAAGCAATTTATAAACCCAATGTAATCCCCATCAAAATGCCAGTGAGACTCTCCATGGAAATAGAGAAAAACAATGCTAAAGCTTATATGGAACCACAAAAGACCCTGAATAGCCAAAACAATCCTGAACAAAAGAACAAAGCTAGAGGCATCATACTACCTGCCTTCAAAATATACTATAAAGTTATGGTAATGAAAACAGCATAGTACTGGCATAGAAACAGACACAAAAACCAATGGAACAGATTAGAGAACCCAAAAATAAATCCATGCATTTACAGCCAACTCATTTTTGACAAAGGCACCAAGAACATACAATGTGGAAGGCACAGTCTCTTCAATAAATGGTGCTGGGAAAACTGAATAACCATATGTAGAAGAATGAAACCAGATCCCTAGTTCTCGCTATATACAAAAATGAAATCAAAATAGATTAAAGTTAAATCTAAAACCTGAGATTATAAAACTACTAGAAGAAAACACTTGGGAAACACTATAGGACATTGATCTGGGCAAAGATTTTTTGTGTAAGACCTGAAAACTCAGGCAACAAAAGCAAAAATAGACAAATGGGATTATATCAAGCTAAAAAGCTTCTGCACAGCAAAGGAAAAAAATTAACAAAGTTAAGAGATAGCACACAAAACAAGAGAAAATATTTGTAAACTTTTCACCTGACAAGGGATTTATAAGTAGAATATATAAGGAGCTCAAACAACTTGATAGCAGAAACACAAATAATTTGATTAAAAAATGAGCAAAGCTCCAAATAGACATTTCTCAAAAGAAGACACACAAATGTCCAAGTAGATGAAAAAAATGTTTAAAATCATGAATCATCAGATAATTGCTAATCAAAACAACAATGAGATATCATCTCCCCCAATTAAAATGACTTTTATCAAAAAGGCAGGGAATAATAGATGCTGGTGAGGATGTTTGAGAAAGGGTAACTCTTATACACTGTTAGTAGAATGTAAATTAGTAGAGTCACTATGGAGAACAGTATAGAGGTTCCTCAAAAAAAAATAACTAAAAATAGAACTACCATATGAACCATCAATTCCACTACTGGGTATATATATTTTTATAAAAGGTATATATATTTTAAAAAAGATATATATTAAAAACATATCTGCATGCCCACATTTACTGTAGCAGTATTCACAATAGCCAAAATATGGAATCAACCTAAGTACCTATCAATGGATGAATGGATAAAGAAAATGTGGTATATATGCAATCTTGTCATTTGCAGCAACATGGATGGAACTTAAATCATTTTGTTAAGTGAAATGAACTAAGCACAGAAAGACAAATACCTAATGTTCCCACTCATATGTGGGAGCTACAAAAGTGGATCTTATGAAGGTAGAGAATAGATTGGTAGTTACCAGAACCTGGAAAGGGTAGTGGGGAGAAGTGGATGAAGAGAGGGTGAATAATGAGTACAAATATACAGTTTAATAAAAGAAATAAGACCTAGTGTTTGATAGATCAGTAGGGTGAATACGGTTTACAATAATTTATTGTATATTTCAAAATAGCTAGAAGAGAATAATTCAAATGTTTCTAGCATAAAGAAAAGATAAATCTTATAGGTGATGTATATTCCAATTGCATTGATTTGATCTTTACAAGTTATATGAATGTATTAATTTATTACATGTATCCTAAAAAAAAAAAAAGCCAGGTAGCATGTTTAAAATAATGCATGCTAAATAAACATTTAATTTTTTTTAAACACCTGTAAAAAAAAAAAAGCAAACAAACAAATAGAAGAGCTAAAGACATAAGGAAACCTTAAATGTATGTCACTATGTGAAAGAAGCCAAACTGAAAAGGCTAAGTTTTATATGATTCCAACTATATGACATTCTGGAAAGGGCAAAACTACAGTGATAGCAAAAATATCAGTGATTGCCAGGGGTTTGGGCGGGAGGAAAGAATGAATAGGTGAAGCACACAGGAAGTATAGGACAATTAAATTATTTTGTATGGTACTGTAATGGTAGACATATATCATTATACATTTGTCAAAACCCACAGACTGTATAACACAAGGATTTGAACCCTAATGTGACTTATTAATTTTAGTTAATAATATTAATGTATCAATATTGGCTCATCAATTGTAACAAATGTACATCAATGCAAGATGTTAATAAATGAGTGAAACTGGGAGTGAGAGTGGTTGTGTCGAGGGAATATATAGAATATCTCTGTGCTTTCCACTTATTTTTTCTGTAAAGCTAAAACTACTCTAAAAAATAAAATATATTAATGAAAATAGTATTCAAGGATGTAGTGACTGAACTGAGAGTTTCTTGTGCTCAAAATCTATTTTTGCAAAAGGTAAGTATAGAAAGTAGGCATATGCTGATCATATCTGCATAGTAACACATATTTTGTGTAAGAAAATAGCACTGTGAAAATTGATTAAAAATATAAAATCTATTAAGTAGTCTTTTTCCAGTGAAAATATCTCTCTCATATTTATTGAACAGCTGTATAACTCTGCTTATCTGAAATTACATCTTTTAAAGGTTTTAAATGTGATGATTTCATACCTACCTCATTTTACTAATCTCCTTATACATTTGTTGAGTGGTAAATGATGTGATAATGTATGAACTATATATCCCTGTCTAAATCATAAAATAAAATGTTGTTTTCCCTAGACTCTTTTTCCCTTAAGTGTTTTTACTCAGCTGTCTTGTCTGCCCAAGGGTACTCTGTTAAATCTGAACAAACTACAGGTTCTCAGTACTCTCTCCTGAATGATACCAACATATAAGATCTATCTTCTTTGAGTCAATTAGGGTATAATCATATGAATAACTTAATTTGATCTCATTAAATGCTCATTGTCTTTAATTTTAAGGACCACTGCTCCTATATACTACTTTCTCAGGAATTGTATCTCACAATCTATTCAAGACATTTCTAACTTAAATTCTCTGCTTCAACTTTTCCTTACCCATTTAAATAACTATTTTAATTTACTCAAATCTGCCAATTTTTACACAAATGAATAAATGAATAAAAGTAGATGGCTAAACCTCTGTTGGCTTATTAAAATAAGTGAAATTTGTAGAATGCGTACTTTCAAACTAAACCTGATATAGTACACATGTGTGTATCCACTTGGAGGCAAAATTCTGTACATTGAAGGATATTTTGAAAAAGGCGGGCTTGCCACAAATGTTTTTGGGGTCCAAGTTTAGAGCACAAATAGAGGCCACAAAAATTTTCTTAAATATTTTAAAGTTATTAATCAACAAACTATTAAATAGAATATGACCCTTTACCTAAAAATATTTAAAAAGTGCTTTCATTCAGAGTGAAAGTTTAAATATCATTCATTGACCCAGGTGCCTCAGGCTTGCAGTGGGACACAGGGCTCTCATCCCATGGGGGAGCACCAGGAGTAAACAGACAGCCCCCAGAACTGAGTGACTGAACCTGCCTTGGGCAACTAGGAATGCACGCATGGCTCAGCCCACGATGAGTGACTGAGCCTGCCTCAGGTGAGGGGTACACACTCCCGGCTTAGCCTGCCTCAGACAGAGTGGCCACTGGCCCAGCTCAGAGAGGAGGATGGTCATGATGCCACACCCATGGACAGGAGGAGGGTGGGGTTAGAGAACAGACTCTCTGGTTGAGTGGGGCCACTTCAGCCCCTCCCAGGCAGTTTAGCCCAAAGATGGGGAACTGATCCTTTAATCCCTGCCCACTCCTACCACCATTTTTGGAGATAGAGGGTAGGCAGTCCCAACCTAACTCCACTCAGCTTAATTCCCCCATCCACTTCTGCTGTGGTGGTGAATAAAGGACTCAACTGGAAGTACCAGGGTACCACCCACCACCAGGGGCATTACAGTGCTTCTTCTGAGGAACTAGAGTGGGTCACAGGATCCAAAAACAAGTATAGCTTGTTCCCTCCAGCAAACATCACGTACTGAGAGAGAAGTTAATTTGCACACCAGTTACAGCATTCACTGACTGAAACATAGAGAGTGTGGTTGATTCTCATCCACAAGTACCACTTACTGACTCAGAAATTAAACTGGGTGTGTCATTATCTAAACAAAACAAAATCCAAAATTAAGAAACAATATCTGCTCCAGATGAGAAGGAACCAGCGAAAGAACTCTGAAAGTATGAACAATCAGAACAAAAGGTCACCCCCAAAAGGGAACACAAGCTCTCTAGGAATGGAGACCAACCAAAAGAAGAATACTGAATTTATGGATGAAGAACTTTGAATATAGATTGTAAGAAGGCTTAATGAAATACAAGATAAAATAGAAACCCAACACAAAGAAGCCACAAAAACAATGCAGGAAATGAATGAAAAATTCACTAAAGAAATTGAATTATTAAAGAAAAATTAAGCAGAATTTCTAAAAATGAAATACTCATTCAAGGAATTACAAAACATGGTGGAAAGCCTTAAGAACAAGTTAGATTAAGCAGAAGAAGGAATCTCAGAGCTTGAAGACAACACCTTTCGATTAAACAAGTCAGTCACAGAGACAGAGCAGAGAAATAAGAAGAACAAGCAAAGCCTAAAAGCAATATCAAATAATGTAAAGGGGCCTACATAATAATCATAGACATCCATGAGGGTGAAGAAGAAAATACACAAGGGTTGGATAATTTATTTGAGGGAATAATCAAGGAGAAATTTCCCTGGCCTTGCTAGAAATCTAGACATCCAGATATAAGAAGCTCATAGGACTCATAGGAGATTCATCACAAAGAGAACTATACCATGGCACACAGTCTTCAGACTGGCTAAAATAAACATGAAAGAGGAACTCCTATGAGCTGTAAGGAGAAAGCAGCTGGTAACTTACAAAGGAAAAACCCATCAGACTAACTGCAGACTTCTCATCTGAGACCCGACAAGCCAGAAGGGATTGGGGTCCCAGTCTCAGTCATCTCAAACAGTATAATACCCAGCCTAGAATTTTGTACCCTGTGAAACTAAGTTTTATATATGAGGGGGAAATAAAGTCTTTCTCAGACAAGCAAACACTGAGGGAATTCGTCAAGACAAGACCTGCCCTACGGGAAATAATCAGAACTGCATTTTTCACAGATCAGCACAACACTTACCAATATAAAATTTACCCAAAAGCTAAAGGTTGAAGACCAGATACCAAAATGGCTCAAGAGATAAAATATTGCAACAATGTTCAACCTAACAGAAGGAACAGGCATACACCACACATCACTTCTTTCAATAAGTGTAAATGGCTTAAACTACCCACTGAAGAGACATAGGCATGCGGAATGGATAAATATACAGAAATGAAGTATCTGTTGTCTTCAGGAAACAAAAATAATTCACAAGGACTCATTCAGACTTAAGGTGAAGGGATTGAAAACAATATTCCATGATAATGTAAATCAAAAGAAAGCTGGCATACCAGTACTCATGTCAGATAACTTAGTCTTCAAATCAATAGAAGTAGTGAAAGACAAAGATGGTCATTGTATAATGGTAAAGGGAAGAATTCAACAAGAAGATACAGCAATCTGAAATATTTACATACCTAACATAGTAGTGCACAGATTCATAAAGCAAATGCTACTTGATCTAAACAAAATGATAGACAGCACCACAGTAAAAGCTGGGGACTTCAACACTCCACTGTCAGAACCGGACAGATCCTCCAAACAGAAAATAAACAAATAAGCAAGGGACTTAAATAGAACTCCAGAACATATGGTCCTAACAGACATTTACAGAACATTCTACCTAAAAACCAATGAATATACATTCTTCTCATCAGCTCATGGGACATTCTCTAAGATTGATCACATCCTAGGCCACAAAACATGTCTCAAAAAAATTTTAAAAAATAGAAATTATACCATGTGTCTTCTCAGACCACAGTGGAATAAAATTAGAAATCAAATCCACCAGAAACACTCATTTCTACACAAAGTCATGGAAACTAAAGAACCTACTGCCAAATGACTGTCAAGTCAAAGATGAAATTAACATGGAAACCAAATGATTCTGCGAATGAAAAGATAATGGGGACCCAAGATATCAAAATCTGTGGGACAACCTAAAGCAGTCCTGAGAGGAAAATTCATAGCCATAAATACCTACATCCAAAAGACAGAAAGATCACAAATCAATAATCTAATGAATTGTGTCAAAGATCTGGAACGAGATAAGCAAACCAATCCCAAACCCAGCAGAAAAAAAGAAATAACCAAAATCACAGCAGAACTAAATGAAATCGATAACAAGAGAACTATATGGAAGATTAATAAATCCAAAAGTAGGTTCTTTGAAAAGACAAACAAAATGGACACATCTCTCATGAGATTAACCAGAAGCAAAAAAGAAAGGACTTTAATAAGCTCAGTTAGGAATGAAAAAGGAGAAATTACAACTGATACCACAGAAACACAAAATACCATCTTGGAATACTATAAAAATCTCTATGCACATGAAATTGAAAACATGGAGAAAATGGACAAATTCTTAGAAACACATATGCTCCCTAAGCTAAATCAGGAAGGTATTGAATTCTTGAACTGACCAATATCAAGCACAGAAATCGAAACAGTAATAAAAAACCTTCTTTAAAAATAAAAGTTCTGGAACAGATGGTTTCACACCCAAATTCTACCAGATGTACAAAGAGAATTGGTGCCTATCCTGCAGAAATTATTTCACAACATCAAAAAGGAAGGAATCCGCCCCAACATGTTTTACGAAGACAATGTAACCTGAATACCAAAGCAAGAAAAGGACTCAACAAAGAAAGAAAATTACAGGCCAACATTCCCTATGAATATAGATGAAAAAATTCTCAATAAAATCCTAGCAAATTTAATTCAGCTGTTTATCAAAAAAAAAAATAATAATAATCCATCATGACGAGGGGGGCTTCAGCTCAGAGATGCAGGGATGATTCAACCTATGCAAATCTATAAATGTAATTCACCACATAAACAGAAGTGAAAAAAAAAGAACACATGATCCTCTCAATAGATGCAGAAAAAGCATTCAACAAAATTCAGCACCACTTTATGATAACGTAAACATTAACAAAATAGACATAGATGGGACTTACCTCAAAATGATAAAACTCATATATGCCAAACTCACACTAATCATCATACTGAATGGGGAAAAACTGAAAGCATTCCCACTTAGAACTGAAACCAGACAAGGTTGCCCTCTATTATGACTTCTCTTCAACATACTGCTAGAAGTCCTAGCCAGAGCAATCAGATAAGAGAAAGACATCAAGGGCATCCAAATAGGAGCAGAAGAGGTCAGACTTTTGCTCTATGCAGATGATATGATCTTATATCTAGAAAACCCCTAGGATTGTACCAAGAGACTTCTGGAATTAATAAATAATATCAGCAAAATCTCAGGTTACAAAATCAACGTACACAAATCAGTATCATTCATATATGCCAACAACAGTCAAACTGAGAACCAAATCAAAGACTCAATATCTTTCACAATAGCAACAAAGAAAATAAAATACCTAGGAATATATTTAACTAAGGAGGTAAAGGACATCTACAGAGAAAACTATGAAACACTGAAGAAAGAAATAGCAGAGGACACAAACAGATGGAAAACCATATCATTCTCGTGGATCGGCAGAATCAACATTGTTAAAACGTCTATACTACCCAAAGTGATCTACAGATTCAATGCAATTCTTATTAAAACACCATCATCATTTTTCACAGATCTAGAAAAAATAATTCTATGCTTCGTATAGAAAGAGAAAAGACCCCATATAGCCAAAACAACCTTAAGCAAAAAGAATACATTAGGAGGCATCAGCTTACCACACTTCAAGCTGTACTGCAAGGCTATAATAACCAAAACAGCATGTGAATGGCACAAGAACAGAGACATAGACCAATGTAACAGAACTCAGAACCCAGATATAAAACCATCCTCATGTAGCCCACTAATCTTTCACAAAGCAGAAAAAAACATACACTGGGGAAAACAATCCCTATTCAATAAATGGTGCTGGAAAAATTGGATAGCCACATGTAGAAGACTGAAACAGGATCCACACCTCTCATAAAAATCAACTCAGGATGGATAACAACTTAAACCTAAGGCAGGAAACTGTAAGAATTCTACAAGAATATGTTGGAAAATTTCTTATAGACATTGGCCTAGGCAACAAATTTATGAAGAAGACCCAAAAAGCAATCACAGCAACAGCATAAATAAATGGGACTTGATCAACTTAAAAAGCTTCCGCACAGCCAAAGAAACTATCATTAGAATGAATAGAACACCTACAGAATGGGAGAAAATATTTACATGCTATGCATCCAACAAAGGGCTAATAACTAGAATCTATATGGAACTCAGGAAAATCAGCAAGAAAAAATCAAACAGTCCCATCAATAAGTGAACAAAGGACATGAACAGAAACTTTTCAAAAGTAGATCTACTTATGATCATGAAACATAAAAAATGCTCAACGTCTTTAATCATCAGGGAAATGCAAATCAAAACTACAATGTGATATCATTTAACTCCAGTGACAATGGCTATTATCAAAAAGTCCCAAAACAACAAATGTTGGCATGGATGCAGAGAGGAACACTCATACACTGCTGGTGGGACTGCAAACTAGTAAAACCTCTGTGGGAGGTAATGTGGAGATACCTCAAAGAGCTACAAGTAGATCTACCATTTGATCCAGCAATTCCATTACTGGACGTCTACCCAAAGGAAAAAAAGACATTCTATAAAAAAAAGACATCTGCACTCGAATGTTTATAGCAGCACAATTCACAATTGCAAAGATGTGGAAATAACCCTAGTGCCCATCAATACATGATTGGATTAATAAAATGTCATATATATATATATATACACACACACACCATGGAGTGCTGCTCAGCCACATAAAACAATGGTGAAGTAGCACCTCTTGTATTATACTGGATAGAACTGAGACCCAATCTACTAAGTAAAGTATCACAAGAATGGAAAAGGAAACACCACATGCACTTACCATCAAACTGGTACTAATGGATCAACACTTATATACTCATATGGAAGTAACATTCATCAAGTGTTGAGCAGGTGGGAGGGGGGATGGGTATATTCACACCTAACGTGTGTGGTGTGCACTGTCTGATGGATGGGCATGCTTATAGCTCTGACTTGGGCAGTGCAAAGGCAATATATGTAACTTAAACATTTATACCCCCATAATATTCTGAAATAAAATAAAAAATATATAATTCATTTAAAAATACAAATTATAATAAATATAAAATTTTGAAAAATGAAAATAATTTTTGGCATGCATCTTCTAAAAGTATTTTCTCTAAATAAATCCAAATAATGAATTAAAAGAAAAAGATAGACTGCAAATCATAATGTGTGAATACCAAAGGTTTAAATCAAATTTTAAATTTAAGCTAAAATTTTATATAATTTTTAAAAATTTAATGAAATATGATTAAAGATTCTATACAAATAAAATGATTTGCAATTCTAGTGAGCAATGTTTATATAGTTGCCAACATAACACATGTCATGTACAGACCTCATTACATATAAATTTAATAATAATATAGATCAATTAATACAACAAAATATTCCTGAACTGCTATGTGTAATTTTGTGAATACCATGTTACCATGTTAATTTGCAAGTACTTCTGGAACCATGAATTAAAAAATCAAGACAAGTAATAAAATGGACATTGGATACTTCTGGGAACTACTAGAAAATAATACTTCATTATACAATATCTACTTCACTCATGCTATCTAGGAATAAGGATTGGATAAATTATTTTATTTTTTAAGCACTTCTGTTCAAATCCTTCCTGTACCCATCTCTGATAGTGGCATAACCCAAAAAACCGTGGCATCTGGATGCAATTACCTTTTATTTGGAACACATAAAGAAAGAGATTTGAAGTGATTCTCTAGAGTCTGAACAGTTGGTCATGTGAGCAGAAGTTAAGATTTTTCAAGTCCTATTATGCCAGAATAGAGCACCAGATCCTTAGTGACAGAGGCACACATATGTTCTTTAATATAGTTATTCGAGTATGTTTATATATATGTTTGCATGTGCAGCCCAGGGAAGGGGGTCTGCATTAATCACTTATTGCTGCATAACAATATTACCATGAACTTAGCAGCTTAAAACAACACACATTTATTATCTTGCTGTTTCTGTGGGCCAGGAATCCAGGCACAGCTTAGCACTGTTCTCTGCTTCATGGGCTCAGAAAGCTGCATTCAAGATGTCAGATGGGCCTGCAGTTTCATATGAGAATTGACTGGCAAAGAATCTACTTCCATGTTCATTCAGTTTGTTGGCAGAATTCAATTTTTTGTGGTTGTAGGACTGCAGGCCTCATTTTCTTGCTGGCTCTTGACTGCAATTCTGCAAGCCCTTGCTGGCTGTCAGCTGAAGGCCACCCTCATCTCCTGGAAGCCACACAAAGTCCCTTGCCACATATGTTCCCCAACATGTCTGTTTGCTCCCTCAAAGCCAGCAAAGAAGAGAGAAACTCCAGAAAGATGGGTGCAACAATCTTATATAATTATGTAATCATATGCATGTAATCATGCATGTCCCATTGTCTTTATTGTATTCTGTTCATTAGAAGCACGTTGTAGGTCCTGCACACATTCAGCGGGAAGGATTACACAACCTGTGCATACCAAGAGGTAGAAGTCATGAAGACCACTCTAAGAGTCTGTTTTCCACAGGGTCTCTTGTGTTTGGGTCTAAGATGGTACTGAAAAAGAGGATAGGCCATTTTTCGTTGTACTGGATTTATCTAAGTAACTCTGTTATAGATTTTTTAATAATATTGATTCTTTTTCTATTTTTTCCCTACTTGCTATAGTATTTGTCTACTTTTCCAAAATAGTCAAGATCCCTTGTATTCATTCATCAGGGGCTCTGACCATCAGGAAGAAGAAAGAGGAGGAGGAAAGGGAGGGAGAGAAGGAGGAGGAGGAGAAAAAGGAGGAAGCGAATGAAGGAAAATGAAAGGAAAAAGGAAGGGAAGGAAGGGAAGGGAGGAAGAGAGGACGGAGGGAGGAAGAGAGGACGGAGGGAGGGAGGGAGGGAGGGAGGGAAGGAAGGAAGGAAGGGAGGGAGGGAGGACCTAAAAGGTAGAGAAGGAGGCCGGGCGCAGTGGCTCACGCCTGTAATCCTAGCACTCTGGGAGGCCGAGGAGGGTGGATCGCTCAAGGTCAGGAGTTCAAGACCAGCCTGAGCAAGAGCGAGACCCTGTCTCTACTAAAAATAGAAAGAAATTAATTGGCCAACTAAAAATACATAGAAAAATTAGCCGGGTGTGGTATCACATGCCTGTAGTCCCAGCTACTCGGGAGACTGAGGCAGAAAGATTTCTTGAGCCCAGGAGTCTGAGGTTACTGTGAGCTAGGCTGACACCACAGCACTCTAGCCCAAGCAACAGAGTGAGACTCTGTCTCAAAAAAAAAAAAAAAAAAAAAAAAAGTAGAAAAGGACACTTGGAAAAGGGTATCAATCATAGGATGTGAATGCTGTCTACCATAGTAGGTCAATACAATCTTCAGTTTGTACAGATAGTGATTTGGGGCCTCTGTATGTACAATTTATAAGAAAAGTTTCTAGAGGTTAATATTTAAATTCTTCTTGTACTTCATGGGATATGCCAACAAGGTCAGGTTACCCTGTTGTCTGATCACCTGCTTGAGCTGACATTGTCCTGTTTCCTAGAAACCTTTTCTCAGTCAAGACAGAAAGGATGATTGTTTGCTCACTCAGCTGTCAGGGCCTTGCCATGGGGATCTGCCCACACATACAAAAATTTGGATAGAAATAGAGGAAATAATTATAAACCATATGTCACATACATCATAATGGTCATTCTTCATTAATTATCATCTCAAAATTGATTTTGCTTATGACTATTACCAATTTTGAAATCTCAAATTCTGAAACTGCCATAAAACTCAGCATCAGCCTTAACAGAATACATTTATGTTTTATATTTTTATATCCTTCCACTGTTCAGAAATGGTGACATATCAAATCTTTAACTATGCATTTAATAGACTAAATTATATATCAGATGTGTACAAAGAACCTCAAGGCACCCAAAAGAAATGCTGAAACAAAAGGAGCATAAAATATATATGAGCTTGTACATGACCAGTTTGATTTTAAGAAAGACTAAGTGCCAAAACCTCCCCCATAGTCCCTCTTCAAATCTGACAGTGCTTTTATTGTGCACAGATTTGAATTGTCCTCATTTATAACCTTATGGTTTCTAAATCCAGTAGCTTTAAACAGCAAATCAATCATGAAGTGCAATGAGAGGTCATGGGGAAGGTTAGAGGACTTTAGTTTTGTGGTTGTATGAAAAACAGACCATATTGCTTCTCTCGAGAGCAATCCACAATAAATAGCCGAATTCATGTGACCCACAAACTTTAGGATTGGAGTCTAATCAAGTATTATGTCCTGGGCAAAGGAGTATAGTAGAACTGACCAGTTACACAATTTACAAAAGTGGAAAATGCTGATAGAATACCAATATTCAACTGAAACTATAAAGCTACCATTATAGAATACTTTGAAAACATGGTCTAAAAAAGAGTAATAACACTTATGTTAAAAGCCTGATATTTTTGACAGTTATTATAGGATCTTGGAGCATTTGTAGAAAGGTTTCCAAGTGTGAGGTAAACTAAAATTAGTGAAGATAGACTGAGAGTAAATTTAGTTCATTTACAAACCAAATGAATATAACAGAAGGGAATAAGTCCTCATAAATCCCTGCCATCAGAACCTTGCATCAAGCCCCTCTTAAATTTGACTATTATTTTGTGTATATAACAGTACTTTTAGTTCCTAAAAAATCTATAAAAAAGACATCTGCACTCGAATGTTTATAGCAGCACAATTCACAATTGCAAAGTTGTGGAAACAACCCAAGTGCCCATCAATACATGAGTGGATTAGTAAAATGGATAGAGTTGGAACCCATTCTCCTAAGTGAAGTATCCCAAGAATGGAAAAATAAGCACCACATGTACTCACCACCAAATTGGTATTAACTGATCAACACCTAAGTGGACACATAGGAACAACATTTATCGGGTGTTGGGTAGACGGGAGGAGGGAGGAGGGAATGGGTATATACATACATAAGGAGTGCGACGTGCACCATCTGGGGGATGGTCAGGCTTGAGGCTCTGACTTGATGGGGGAGGGGGGTTAGGGCAATGTATGTAACCTTAACATTTGTACCCCCATAATATGCTGAAATAAAAGAACAATTTAAAAAATAAATAAATAAATAAATAAATAAATAAATAAAACTCAACAGTAGAAAGGAATTCATAAATCAAACTCATAATATCCCAGTGATGTAACAGTATTTTGTAAAATTGCTCAATCCTACAGTATAAAGACTTAAAGTCAAAATTGTCAAAAGCAACAATAGCTATAATTAGCAGGTAAGGAACATACAATAGATACAGAAGTAAATTAAGGCAACAAAAATATAAATTGTGGGGAGGAGGGAAGAAGTGTACAGTATTTATATGTAACTCAAGTTAAGTTGCTATCAGCCTAAAAGAGGCATACTTAGATCAAATAGACTTTTAGTCAAAAACTATAAAGAAAAAGACAGAACATGTCATTATATAATAATAAAGAGATCAATTCAACAAGAGGATAAAAGACTTGGAAATATGATCATTTCAATAAATGCAGAGAAAGTATTTGAAAAATTCAACATTGTTGGCTAAAAATAAAGAATTACATATTAAGTATAGAAGGTACGTATCTCAACACAATAAAGGCCATAGATGACAAACTTACAGCCAATATCATACTAAATGGGAATGACAAAAGACCCTGAATAGCCAAAGCAATCCTGAGCAAATTAAACAAAGTTGGAGGCATCGTACTATCTGACTTCAAAATACTACTAAGCTATAGTAACCAAAATAGCATGGAACTAGCATAAAAATGGATAGTCCAATGGGAAAGAATAGAGAACACAAAAATAAATTCATGTACACACAAAAACTGAGTTTTGACAATGGCACCAGGAAAGAGACAGTCTCTTTATTAAATGCAGTGGGAAAATTTGATATTGACATGCAGAAGAATGAGACTAGACCCCTCCCACTCACCATATGCAAAAAATGATCTCAAAATGAATTAAAGACTTAAATGTAAAACCTGGAACTATCAAACTAGTAGAAGAAAACATAGAGTAAATGCTTCACAACATTGGGCTGGGCATGTATTTTATTTTTATTCATTTTTTGGCAAGTATTTTATATAATATCTCAAAAACACGGGCAATAAAAGCAAAAAGAGGCAAATGGAATTACATCAAACTAAAAAGTTTTGCACAATAAGAGAAACTACTAACAGAGTGAAGAGAAAATAGGGGAAAATATTTCCAAATTATATATTTGACAAGGGCATGATGTCCAAAATATATAAGGAACTTTAACAACTCAAGAGCAAAATAACAACAACAACAAATAACCAAATTAACAAATGGGCAAAAGAACAAACATTTTTCAAAGGGAAATATGCAATAGGCCAACAATTATACAAAAAAGAAAAAATACTCAACATCTGTAATCGTTAGGGAAAAGCAAATAAAACCCACAAAGGGATACAACTTCATCCAAGTCAGTATGACAGTTAGTTAGCACCTCTTATATTATCCTCGATTAAGCTTGAACCCATTATTCGAAGTGAGGTGACACAAGATCCGAAGAATGGGCCCCACTTGTACTCGCCATCAAACTGGTATTGACTGATTAACACTATGGTGCTCAAATGGTGGGAGTGTTCAATAGGGAATTGGGGGATGGGGGGTAAACTCACATCTGAGCGACGTGGTGGGCACTGTGGAGGGGTGGGATATGCTTGAAAAGTAGTTGGGGAGCGGAATTAGGGGTCTCAATAGGGGAAAGGAATTTCTCTAAAACTGATTTATGTGATTAACTGTACACCTTGGTAAATTCACTGAAAATCATTTAATCGTACACTTAAAGTGGAGTAAACGCATGATATGTGAAGTATACTTCAATAAAGGGAAAAAAAGGGTGATAGTGTAAAAAAAAAGAAAGAAAGAAAAAGAAAAGAAAGGTTGAAAAGAAAACAAAGGAAAGGTTATAAAGAATGTAGCAAAAAGGGAACACTTACACACTGTTGGTGGGATTGTATACGAGTATAGTCATTATGTAAAAAAATGGAAGTTCATCAAAAACCAGAAAAATACAATTACCATATGATCCAGCAATCCTACTACTGGGTATATATCCAAAAAAATGAAATCAATATTCCAAAGAGATATCTGCCTTCCATACTTATTGTAGCACTATCCACAATAGCCAAGATATCAAATCAGCCTAAGTGTCCAATAACAGATCAATGAATGAACAAAATTTGGTATATGTACACAATGAAGTATTAGTCAGCCATAGAACATGAAATACTGTCATTTGCAGCAACATGTATTAACCTGGAGGACATCATGTGAAGTAAAATAAGCCAGACACAAAAATACCTCATGATCTCACTCAGGTGACATCAAAAAAGGTTGATATGGAAATAAAAGCAAACTGTAAAACAGTAGTCACCAAGATCAGAAAGAGTAGGGGGAATGGGAGCATGAGGGGAGGTTGGTCAATAGGTACAAATTTACAATTAGATAAGAAGAATAAATTTTGGTGTTCTATTACACAGTAGAGTGGCTATGGTTAACAGTAAAACATTGTATATAACAAAATAGCTGGAAGACAGGCTTTTAAATGTGCTCAACACAAGGAAGTGATAAATACATGAGGTTATGGATACGCTAACTACCCTGATTTGATCATTATCCAACATAGCTATGTATTAAGATATCAAATTGTATCCTATAAATAGGTACAATTATAATGTGCCAATTAAAAAATAAAAAGAAAAGAAAATTTCAGATCAATAGTCTAAGCTTCCACCTCAAGAATCTAGAAAAAGAGAAAAATATACCCAAATAAAGCAAAAGGGAGAATAACAAAAATAAGTGCATCAATCTACAGAATTGAAAATAAGAAAATAATAGAGAAAATTAATAAAATAGAGATATAATTATTTCAAAATATCAATAACATTGGCAAATCTTTAGCAAGTCTGCCCAGAAACAAAAATATATATTATCAATATCAGGAATGAAAAGATATCAGTACAGATCCTGACATCATCAAAGGATTATAAAGGAAAACTATAAATATCTACATACATCTCTGAAAAATTAGGCAAAAGACCCATTCCTTTAGAAATAAAACAACCACAACTTACTCAATGTGAAATATGTTAACTTTAGTATTTGACTTATAATTATTAATCAACTTTAATCGGTAATTCAAAAACTCCCTACAAAAATCAGGCAGGTCCAGATGATTTCAGTAGAGAAATCCATTAAACATTTGAAGAAGAATTAACACCAATTTCTAATTCATTTTATTTATTGGAACTTTATGAATTTGATACCAAAACCAAAGAGTACAAGAAAACTACAGACCAGTATCCTTCATTAATATAGATGTAAAAATCCTTAACAAATACAAGTACACAGAAGTCAATGATGAACAACAATTAATTATTTACCACTACCAAAAGAAATTTAGTCCAGTTATGCATGACTGGCACAATATTAAAAAATAATTAATATAATCCATTATATTAAAAGCCTGAGCAAAAAAAATCACAAAAAAACATATCAACCAATGTAGAAAAAGCATTTGACGAAATTCAATTCCCATTCATGATACTCTTAGAAAAATAGCAATAGAGGAAAACTTCTTTAACTTGTTTGAGAGTAACTATTTATACAAAAAACTTACATTGAACATTGTACTTAATGGTAAAAAATTGGATATTTTTCTCCTAAGATCATGGATGATGCAAAGCTGTCCTCTCTCATAATTCTCATTCAACATAGTGATGAAAGTCCTAGACCATGTTGTGAGACAAGAAAGGGAAATAAATGGCATATAAACCATAAAAGAAGAAATAAAACTGTCCTTTTTTAGAGATGACATGATTGTCCATATATAAAACTGCAAGGTGAGCATTGTAGTGGGAAAAGGGCACCTCAAATCATGGTTTGCATGTGGCAAAGTCATAACATGTAACCAAAATGTGTGTACCCACATAATATCCTGATATAATAAATGAATAAATAAATAAATATATAAATATATAAATAAATAAATAAATAAATAAATAAATAAAACTTCAAGGAATCTGCAAAAACACTCATAGAATTCATAGGTAATTTCAACAGGATTGTAGGATATAAGAAAAGGATTCAAACATCAATTTTATTTCCATATGCTACCAATGAACATGTAGAAACTGAAATTAAAAATACAATCTGACTTACTATTGCTCAAAAAGTGAAATACGTAGGTGTAAATCTAACAAAGCAAGTACAGAAGCTGTATGTGTAGATTTACACAATGGTGATGAAAGGAAGAAGATGTAAATTAATGGAGAGACACACTGTCCTAGTTTGGTTGTGCTGCTATTACAAATTATCACAGACTGAGTAATTTATAAACAATAGAAATTTGTCACAATTCTGGAGGCTGGGATGTCTAAAATCAAGGTGAGGGCCCTCTGATTCCAAGATGGTGCCTTGTTGCTGCATCTTCTAGAGTGGAGAAATGCTGTGTCCTCACATGATGGAAGGGACAGAAGGGATGAAAATGGCAAATGTCTTCCATCAAGCCGTTTTAAAATAAGTACAGAAGTTAATCCCATGCATGGAAGTGGAGCCCTCATGATTCAATCACCACCCAAAGGCCACACTCAACACCATTGCACTGGGGATCAAATTTCAACATGAATTTTGGAGGGGATAAAAACATTCAAACCATATCACATACTATGTCCAATGATTGCTAGAATCAACATAGGAAAGATGTCAAGTCTCCCCAAAGTGATACGCAAGTTTGATGTAATTACTATCAAAATATCCGCATTTTTTTCATAGGTTTCTGACTTCAAGGCTTATTGTATGGATATAATGATAAAGTCTGTGCTATTGTTGGAGACTTTGACAAATATTTCAATAAAATGGAATAGAGAACCCTGAAATAAATCTACACAAATATGTCCATCTGATTTTTGACAGAAGTGCAAGAGCAATCCTATGGAGGAAAGGTATATTTTTCAACATGTGGTGCTGGAGAAATTGGACATCTATAGGCCAAAAAAGAAAATGAACCTCTCCGTAAGTGTCACACCTTATACAAAAATTAACTTAAATGGATCACAGACTTAAATATAAAATGTAAAACTACAAAACATTTAGCAAAATATATAGGTGAAAATTTTTTGAGTCTAGGGCTAGGCAAAGAGTTCATGGAGACTTGGCTCCAAAAGCTCATACACCAAAAGCTCATAATAGGAAAAATTGATAAATTGGTCTTCAACAAATTTATAACTTTTGCTTTGTGAAAGAACATTGTAAGAGGCTGAAAAGACAAGTTAAAAGACTGTTATTATATTATAATATAATATAATAACAAACCACATATCTGATAGTGGACTAGTATCTAGAATATTTACAGAACTCTCAAAACTCAAAAAAGTAAACAATCCGATCAAAATATAAAAAAAAAGACAGAGACATTTCACTGAAGACATACAGATGGTAAATAATCACATGAAAAGATGTCCAACCCCATTAACCATAAGGGAAATGCAAATTAAAAACATATGAGCTATCATGACACACCTAATGACTAAAATAAAAAGTAGTGACATCAAATTCTGGCAAAAAATGCAGAGAAACTGAATCATTCATAAAATCCTAGTAGGAATAAAAAATACTATGATCATTTCAGAAAAGACTTTGGCAGTTTCTTACAAAGCTTCTTTTGAGAACTGTCTATTCAACTATTTTGCCCATTTTTAAATCGAACTATTTGGGGTTTTTGCTATTGAGTTTTTGAGTTCCTTATATATGTTGGTATTAATCCCTTGTCAAATACACAGTTTGCAAATATAGTTAATCTTTGAATAGCATGAGTTTGAACTGCACCGGTCAACTTACATGCAATTTTTTAAAAAATAAATATACTGGGGCTGGGCTTGGTGGCTGTAATCCTAATTATGCCTGTAATCCTAGAACTTTGGGAGGCTGAGGCAGGAAGATTCTCGAGGCCAAGAGTTTGAGAGCAGCCTGAGCAAGAGTGAGACCCTATCTCTACAAATAAACAGAAAAATTAGCCTGGCTTGGTGGCATGCCTGTAGTCCCAGCTACTTGGGAGGCTGAGGCAGGAGGATCTCTTGGGCCCACAAGTTTGAGGTTGCAGCGAGCTATGATGGAAAGCACTGCTTTCTAGCCCAGGTGACAGAGCAAGATCCTGTCTCAAAAATAAATAAATAAATAGGAATCTTTTTTGGAGATTTGCAACAATTTGAAAAAGCTTGCAAACTGAGCAGCCTAGAAATATCAAAAAAAAAAAAGAAAAGAAAAAGTGAAGTGTGTCATAAATGAATAAAATATATGCAGATATAAGTCTATTTTATCATTTACTACCATAAAATATGCACAAATCTAGTATAAAAAGTTAAAATTTATCAAAACATGGAGAGAAATGTAAACAAACATAAAGATGCAGTATTAAATTATAACAATGTAAAATTAACTATAGTGCATACTGTACTACTGTAATAATTTTGTAGCTACCTCCTGTTGCTATTGTGGTGAGTTAAAGTGCTCCAAGTATTCGCTTAAAATGCTGTCTGATGCCAATTATCTGCACACGAGCAGTTTGTCTCTCTAGTAAATTGTGTATTGCCATAAAAAGTGATCTCTCACAGTTCTTGCATATTTTTTATCATGGTTAGTGCAAAACCTTGAATAACACTAGGGGACCCATACAAAGTGCCACTAGTTATGTTGGAGTGCTCCCAAGAAGCAGAGAAAAGTCATGACGTCACAACATGAAGTTGAATTGCTTGATATGTATCAGAAATTGAGTTCTGTAGCTGAAGTTTCCTCCACTTCAGACAGATGATTCATATTGTAAAAAGGTGATACAAACTTACGGTACTGATAAATAGAGTACAGTACTATAAATGTATTTTCTCTTCCTTATGATTTTCCAAATAACATTTGCTTTTCGTGAGCTTATTTTATTATAAGAATACAGTATATAATACATGTAACATACAAAATATGCTAATTGACTGTTCATGTTACCAGTAAGGCTTCAAGTCAATAGAAGGCTATTAGTAGTTAAGTTGTGGGGGAGTCGAAGTTTACACACATGTATTTGACTTTGTGGTGTCAACACCCCTAACTCCCACATTATTCAAGTGTCAACTGTATCTTTTCCCATTCTGTATGTGTTTCTTTACTCTGTTATGCCATTACCATACTGTTTTTATTACAATACTCTTATGATATATTTTGAAATCTGGAGGTGTAATAACTCTAGCTTTGTGCTTTTTGCTCAAGATTACTTTGGCTGTTTAGGGGTCTTTTGTGGTTCCATACAAATTTTAGGATTGTTTTTTTTCTATTTCTGTGAAAGGAGACATTAGAATTTTATAGGGTTTGCATTAAATCTGAAGATCACTTTGAGCAAATGGACATTTTAGCAATATTAACCCTTCCAATCCATGAATTTAGTATGTATTTCTATTTATTTGTGTCATCTTCAATATATTTCATCAATATTTTATAGTGTTCAATATATAGATCTTTCACCTCCTTGGTTAAATTTACTTTTAAGTATTTTATTATTTTGATATTATAAATTAGATTGTTTTCATAATTTCTTTTTTAGTGAATTTGTTGTTAGTGTTATATAGCAAAGTGATGGCTTGTCACTCTCAGAATTAAGTTATATAAGGCTCAATCTTTGCAGACTGCAGGGTGAGCAACTCTGCTGGTCTTAAAAAATAAGCTGCTATGGTATGAACTGCTTATGGAGAGGACCAAGTGATGGAGTACTATGGGCAGTTTCTAGGAGCTGAGAGCCTCAGTCCTTCAACTACAAAGAACTCAATTGTGCCAACATTCTGGGGTGTTTTTGAGATTTAATGTTTTTTTTTAATTACAAATATTACCATAGAGCATAAAATCATGAATAATTGAAGAGACACCATGTTCACAGATGGGAATGTAATTTTGGACTTAATGTATTTTCAAACAGAATCTATATAAGAATGAGAATATTAACAATAGATTAGATAAAATTATTACATTTAGTGACACAAGAACAGGGACATTGACCAGTGGAACAGAACAGAGAACCCAGATATAAAACCATCCTCATATAGCCATCTAATCTTTGACAAAGCAGACAAAAATATACACTGGAGAAAAGAATCCTTATTCAATAAATGGTGCTGGGAAAATTGGATAGCCACATGTAGAAGACTGAAGCAGGATCCACACCTTTCACCTCTCACAAAAAATCAACTCACGCTGGGTAACAGACTTAAACCTAAGGTGTGAAACTATTAGAATCCTAGAGGAAAACATTGGAAATACTCTTCTAGACATTGGCCTAGGCAAAGAATTTATGAAGAAGACCCCAAAGGCAATCACAGCATCAACAAAAATAAACAAATGGGAACTGAGCAAACTAAAAAGCTTCTGCACAGCCAAAGAAACTGTCATGAGATCAAATAGACAACCTACAGAATGGGAGAAAATTCTCGCAAGCTACACATCCGATAAAGGGCTGATAACTAGAATCCATTTAGAACTCAGGAAAATGAGCAAGAAAAAAATCAAACACCCTATCAAAAAGTGGGCAAAGGACATGAACAGAAACTTTCCAAAAGAAGACAGAATAATGGCCAACAAACATGAAAAAATGCTCAACATCTCTAATCATCAGGAAAATTCAAATCAAAACTTCAATGAGATATCACTTATCTCCAGTGAGAATGGCCTTTATTAAAAAGTCCAAAAACAATAAATTTTGGTGTGGATGCGGAGAGATAGGAGCACTCCTATATTGCTGGTGAGACTGCAAATTAGTTCAACCTCTGTGGAAAGCAATCTGGTGTGTTTTGAAAAGGATACAAGCTCCAGATAGAAGCTGGCTGACGACTACATTGCAACTTTATGAGACCCTTAGCAAATGACCCAAACTAGCCATGTCCAGAATCTTGTTCCACGGAAACTGCCAGTTAATAAATGTGTGTTGTTTTAAGCCACTAAGCTTGTTTTGATTTGTTGCACAGTAATAAATAACTAATACAGGAAAAATCTAACAGTGAATATTGTCAATAATTAAAGAACTCTTATTAAGAAAAAGACAAATGTTACAAAAGAGGAAAATGGCCAAAGTACATGTACTGGTATTAACAAAAGAAAAAAATATATAGATAATTAGCATATGAAAAATATCCATCCTAATTAATAATCTGGTTAATGTAAAATAATGAGGTAGTGCTTTTGTGTCTAACAAGTTGCTGAATATTTTTAACTTCAATGCAGAAAATGATCATTCTCACATACATCTTGAGCAAGTGAAACACATGCCACATTTACAGAGGGAAATTTTGCAATATACGTCACACGATGTCTACCTCTATATCTTAAGGAAATAGCTAAAAGTTGTGCAAAAATTATGTAGAAATATTGGCATTCACAAAGTGGAAAGGGCTGTTGAATTCCATAGTTAATTTGGGATGAAAAGAGTCAAAGTTTTCTGCTGGTCCTAGAAATGGACTATGTAAAATTATTTGAAGAGTTATGAAAAAAATCCAAAATAATTCATGAGTAACTTTGCATTGTATTTGAAGTGATTCCAAAGTATTCATTCCACTGGAAATAGAATCTCCAATATCTCTTTTTTAAAAAAACTTGGGACCGGGCACGGTGGCTCACGCCTGTAATCCTAGCACTCTGGGAGGCCGCGGTGGGTGGATTGCTCAAGGTCAGGAGTTTGAAACCAGCCTGAGCAAGAGTGAGACCCCGTCTCTACTAAAAAATAGCAAGAAATTAATTGGCCAACTACAAATATATGGAAAAAATTAGCCAGGCATGGTGGCACATGCCTGTAGTCCCAGCTACTGGGGAGGCTGAGGCAGAAGGATTGCTTGAGCCCAGGAGTTTGAGGTTGTTGTGAGCTAGGCTGATGCCACGGCACTCTAGCCAGGGCAACAGAGTGAGACTCTGTCTCACAAAAAACCAAAAAAACAAAAAAAACTTGGTACTGGGAAGGATGATACATGAAACCATTCTTGTTTAGAGTCAATGGGATCTTAATTTTAAACACAGAACTCATAAAACAATTTGAGTGGATTTTTTCTCAATCTTTTCAATGTTAGTACAGAACCAGAACTGTTATAAATGTCCAGAGAATAAGTTATTTCCTTACACACAAGAGATGCCTTACGACATTAGTATTTAATTCTTTCTCCAGAACCCCATTGAGAAAAGGTAGCAGACATTGATATGAAAAGCACAGAATGGGTCCCTAATAACCGGAACCAGCCAGCAGGTAAATTTGAATAGAGGAAAAAGTAGGAGGGAGAGGTTCAGGACTAGGGGCATTACCTGGGCAAATTGGACCTATGTGGTTAGCTCTATTATGAAGCCCCAAGCAACAAGAGGAAGCTAGGCACCATCATTCATTTGTTTGACAAATATTCATTTACTACACAAACTCTGATAGGGATTGAGCACAATGAAGATAATAAAACATAGTCGCTGTGCTCAAAAAGTTCACAATAATTATTACTAAGCAATTATTAAATAAAACTGCATAATTTCTAAATAAAAGTAATTATTAATGTTAAATGGTTATATTTGTTTTCTATTTTACAAAATAAATTATTATAAATTTAACAACTTATTATGACATCCATTTCTTATCTCACAGTTCTGTGGGACAGAAGTCTAGGCACATGTTAGCTGGGTCCTCTGCTTAAGCTTTCACCAAGCTGAAATCAAGGTGTTGGTTCACCTGTGTTTTCATCTGGATATCAAGATCCTCTTCCAAGATCATTCAAGTTTTTGGAAAACTTAAATCCCTTGCATTTGTAGGGCTAAGGTTAATTTTCTTGCTGGCTATCAGCCAGGGGTTACTCTTAGCTACTAGAGGCCACTCTAGGATCTTTGCAACAGGGTCCCTTTTATAAGTCTGCTCATGCTATTACACTTACAACCTCTGACTTCAGGAAGGACCGAGTGCATTTTAAAGGCTTACCTCATTAGGACAGGCCACCCAAGATAATCCCCCTTTTGATTAATTCAAATTTGACTGAGTAGTAACCTAATATCAGGGGTGATATACCATCATTTTCATAAGCCTTGTCCATACTCAGGAGAAAAGGATTATACAGGTCATATATACCATAAGGTGGGAATCTTGAAGCCTATCTTAGAATTCTGCTCAATATAGTAATATACAAATATGAATAAAGTAAATATTGAGAACTACAAAGCAGAGGGATTCAAACACTGCTTAGGGCTGGAATAGTAAAGTTACAGACTCACCTGCCACACTGTATTCTTTTGCCTGTGGTAGAACTCCGTTGCTAATGGCCCCAGGCACTTTCTCACTGAACTGAAATATGGCTTAACAAACTATTTGTAACTAAACAAGTTGAACCTGTTTTGCCAATATTATCCCAGGGGCATTAGGGAAGTCATCCCAGAGGACTTGAAGTTTGTGCCTGTAAGAATGAATAATAATAATATTAATCAATATGTGAAAAAACTGAGCAAGGACAGTTCAGGCAGAAAGAATTGTATGCTCAGGAATATAAAGACACATGTACCAAATTTTAATAATCCACTCATGAATTGACGGGCACTTGGGTTGTTTCCACGACCTAGCAATAGTGAATTGGGCTGCCATAAACATTCGGGTGCACATGTCTTTGTAACAGAATGTCTTACGCTCTTTTCGGTAGATGCCTAATAATGCTATTGCTGGATCAAATGATAGTTCTATTTTTAGCTCTTTGAGAAATCTCCAAATTCTTTTCCACAGAAGTTGCACTGATTTCCAGTCCCACCAGCAGTGTAAGAGTGTTCCTGTCTCTCCACATCCTCACCAGCATTTGTTGTTTTGGGATTTTTTCATAGAGGCCAATCTCACTGGCGTTAGGTGGTGTCTCATTGTGGTTTTGATTTGCATTTCCCTGATGATTAGAGATGTTGAACATTTTTTTATATGTTTGCAGGCCATTATTCTGTCTCCTTTGGAAAAGTTTCTGTTCATCTCCTTTGTCCATTTATAAATGGGGTTGCTTGATTTTTTCTTGTTATTTCTTTTGAGTTCTAGGTAGATTCTTGTTATCAGACCTTTGTCAGAGGTGTAAAGAGCAAATATTCTCTCCCATTATGTAGGTTGTCTATTTGCTCTAGTGATAGTTTCTTTGGCTGTGCAGAAGCTTTTTAATTTCATCAGATCCCATTTGTTTATTTTTGTAGCTGCATTGATTGCTTTGGGGGTCTTCTTCAGGAATTCTTTGCCTAGGCCGATATCTGAAAGGGTCTTTCCGACATCCTCTTCTAGGATTCTTAAGGTTTCCTGCCTTAGCTTTAGGTCTGTTAACCATCTTGAGTGTATTTTTGTGAGAGGTGAGAGGTAGGGATCCAGTTTCATTTTTCTGCATGTAGCTATCCAGTTTTCCCAGCACCATTTATTGAAAAGAGATTCCAGTTTTGAAAGAAGTTCTACTGTGAGTAAAATGCTATCAAACAGCGTCATATGCTACAGAGAAATCTTTCCTGAAAGGTAGAATCAAATGAAGCAGCAAACTTCCTTGTTGCCATCCACATTGAGGTATTACCTTTCATCAGCAATAAGATTACTACACATTGAAGGCTCAGATAATCAGTACAATTTTTTAGCAATAAAGTATTTTTTAATTAAGGCATGTACATTTTTGGACATATACTATTGCACACTGAATAGACTACAATATATTATAACCATAAGGATTTGGTGTCACTCTATCCCTAGCCTTTGGAGAACAGTGGGGAAATCATTGCTCACTTTAATCTTGAACTCCTGGCCTCAAGTGATTCTCCTTCCTCAGCCTCCTGAGTCACTGGGATTACAAGTGTGAGCTACTGTGCCCAGTTAAACATAATGCGCTGGGAAACCGAAAATATTATATGACTCACTTTAGTGTGGTATTTGCTTTATTTCAGTAGTCTGGAACTGAATCGGCAATATATTGAAGATATTCCTTGGAGATATATATATATATATATATATATATATATATATCCATTTAAAAGATCTATGTTTTTAAATCCATTTAAACATTGTACAATGTTGAATTACACAAAGTTAACTGTAGATCTAGTTACAAATATTTTGTCCCTGAAAAAGTAATTGATAATCATAATCTACTTCTTTCTACCTAATCTCTTAATTAAGCAAAATCTAAAATCTCTACTTCTTTCAGGGGTCTCAAAGATATCCAAAGCAAAAGTCATTAACAAAGATACTTTAGGAAATACTGAATGAAAACCACAAGTCACTCAGAGAAATACATACACACAAATATCAATAATGAAAAATAAAACACAAAGTTCTGAAATTATTTAATCCAGTGTGCTAATCAAAAACTATAAAGTGTATTGATGGACACCTTTCCTATGCTTTCAGATTGAAGGGCGAGTGTGTTAGTTTGGAATGTTCTCAGGTGCATGCAATAGTAACAACAGCCTTCTAACTGTAGCCTAAGCAATCAAGACATTACTATTCCACAATAACCAGATGGCTAAAGATAGAAAAATAGTGATGGAAATGGGTCTCAACAATGTCTTCCACAGCCAGTCCCTTTCTACTTTTTCTTCTGCCATTTTTGGCAGCTGACCTTTTAATCTAATGTTTGTTATTCCGTGTCCCAATATGGCTACTGCAGCTCCAGGACTAACATATGAACTCAGCCTTAGTCACGGATGTCTATGTAGCAAGAAAGCATGCTTTCCTGGAAACACAGGGCCCCTTTCCAGTAGACTTCCTCTCATTTTTCACTAATCAGAAGTGAGTCATTCTACCATCTTTAACTGCGGGAAGACTGAGAAATCAAGTGGCTGGCAAAATATAACAGAATCAAATTCTCATGATCACTTTATCACACGATAGTGGACACACTGCCACTTCAAATACTGTTAGGCTCTGAAAGCACAGAAAGGAGGAGTATCATGGAATGGATATTGGTGGGACAACTCTGAGGATCTACAAAAGAAAGTAGTTCTTTCATCAGTATAGAACATTTTCATTACTGTGACACGATTTACTTCTATCTTTTCTTTTTTACTTTTAATCTCACATTATATTAGATTAATTCTCAGTATTTTCTGCTATTTCTGGGATAAATTTATTCTTACTTTTAACAAAGCCAATCTAATAATCCAACCTTTATCACTAAAATAAAAGAGGTGAAATAAGGTTGAAGTTCCATTTCATGATGTTAACACAATCAATGGTTCTTTGATAACATTTTTCTAAGGAGCCCTGTCTCTCTCACCTCTCCAAGCCCTTTCTGCACGCTTCCTCCACACGTAGTAAGCCCCACTGTGCTTTGCTCTGGAGTTTGTGGACACTGCAGAGAACTTTTGCTGTTGGGAAGAGTATAGACCCTCTGATTGACGCTGAGAAAAATGTTTTCTGTGACTCATGTTCTAAAGAGTCTACAATCTATTTTGGAGATTGTTAATTTATCTGAACTGCACAGAAGAGATGTGCAGTTATATCTGTACATTTGCCTTGGAAATGTTTATGAGTTTCTCTCATTAGAGAAACTACACAGAATTGTCTCTTCCTGCGTTATTTGCACTTTTGTGTTATAGGAAGCAAGTTATGTACCAACAAAGGATTTGTAGATTTTAATATATTATGGCCGGAGAAGAGGATATTTGTGCCAGTACCTTTATTTAAAGAGACAACTGGGTTATGGAAATCAGAGGGTAAAATTTATCACAACCCCACCTTCACCAATACAACAAAGTCCTAAAATGTGGGGAATGGGAAGCTCTTATTATGTCCCCAGCACCTTGAAGCAGACATAAAGTGAGTGTGAAACATGGAAAAATTATCATCATCAGTATATACTCATGTTTTTGTACATATGCAAAAGCAAAGAACAACTCATTTTAGTAAAAATAATCCTCTATTCTAGAGGTAACTTTGCTATCTATGTTTGTAAAAGGAGATGGCAACACATGGTGTCATATTTTACCTAGCATTCTCATAGTGTACCCCAAATTGGACATAGAAGAGTAAATTCTAGAAGGAGTGTATTTCTGGGCACTCTTTGACAACACACATGTAATTTTAATAGCTAGCATGATTACATTATAATTTTTCCTAGCTTTCTTTTTGTTGATATTGAGAAACTCCCACGCTATTCCCTATATGGGAGAGTTATTCAGTGCCAGGAAAATTTTATGACCCACACAAACGTGTATATTATACAATGAGAGATCACTAGCTTCATGTCATTGAAACAGGATATACTATCAGAATTTTGAAGTGGCTTTAGACTCAAACTTTGCCCTTGGGAATATCACTTAACTCCTTGGAGACTTTGTTTCCTTATCTGTAGAACAAAGATAATCATGTAACTCACTCCCTTGTTGCTGTAAAAATCAAACAGAATAAAACATGTAGTAGTGCTTTGTAAAATGAAGTGAGCTCTACAAATATTTGTGATGAAGGATGTATAGATATACACATGTACCCTTTAAAGTTCTGTTCTAGTATTAAAAATAAAATGTACCTGCAATTTTAGTTATTTATGTGTTCACAAAATCAATTTTAAAACACTGATATCTGTCATTTTTTTATTCCATTTTACAAGAAAGTGAAATAGAAAGGCAGATGATAAATTCTAAGGTGTTCAATCCTGACAGTTAAATAGTATTCTTGAAAACTTGAAGCATAGCTTAGGGAAAATTTAAAACTATTTGTGTTTTCTGTTTGTTTCTTTAAAGAGTAGAGTGTAATGTCACAGAAATATGTCTAAAGCTGACGGAATAACCTCACTGAGGCAAATTTTCTACATAGGTTTTTCATGTACTTGCAGCTATAAAATTTACCTTTAAAGGCTTAGACATTATTTCTTGATATTTATAATTACTCTTGTGCAATAATCACTTGTTTTTAGATTATGAACAATTAATTTTTAAAATAATATCTAGATTGTTTAAAGTAAATTAGTAAATTTCTTCATTCAGCAAACATTTTCTGTATACACATATATTAGCCAGTGAGGTCTATATTCAGATTTACAAACGTTAACTAAGACTTGGTCCTTGTATTCAGGAGTTCATATATGGGAGAAAGAAATAGGGAAGGAACTGGAAATGCATGGGTGTATGTGTATATGCATATGAAAACATTATGTATATGTAATATATATTCAGTATAGAAAGAGTCCTATGAAAACACAGAAAGGAAATATTAGAAATTTATTTTAATTAATAAAAACTGCTGGGTGCAGTGGCTCACGCCTATAATCCTAGCACTTTGGAAGGCCGAGGCAGGAGAATTGTTTGAGGCTAGGAGTTTGATACCAGCTTTGGAGCAACAAAGTGAAGCCCCATCTCTATGAAAAATGTTTAAAAATTGGCTGGGTGGAGGAGTAATGTGCACCTGTAGTTCCAACTTAGGAAGCTGAGGCAGGAGGATTGCCTGAGCTAAGCCCAGGAGTTTGAGGTTGCAGTGAGCTATGATGACACCACTGCACTCTAGCCTGGGCAACAGAGGGAGACCCTGCCTCAAAAAGAAAAAAAAAACAAAAAAAAGGAACAAAATCCAATAAAAACTGCATTCTTCAAAACATTTTACTATAACACAACATATTAAAATATATTTTATCTTATACAATATGCATGAAATAAAGTCCAGTTTTAAAATATACCAACATTTCACAACTAATAAGCATTATTCAGAGAGGACTAAAGAGTTTTAATTGAGTTTCAGTATTTATTTTGAATTAGAGACATGATATACATGCTCTCATAAATTTAATAATTGCCTATTTTTAATGTTTCTAATTTAGGGATAACAATACTAAATGTTCCATTGGTTGTTACAGAGATTAACAAGAAAACCTAGCGAGAAATTTATATTAATTAGATAAGATGGGCACTGGCAATATGTGTGTGTTCAGACAAAGCTCATAATGCACCACTGGAATTTTAGTTAGTGCAATTTTGGAAGTGATATAGAGAGTGCATACACATCATTAACTGCTGCACTTCATTTAAAAAAAAATCATGGAAATTTGATTGTATGCATATACATATAAACTTTTCACAAGATTGGTGGATTTAATAATTAATTATACTTAATATATCTGTCATATATTTTTAAAGGATCACTTAATATATCACCAATGTTCCTTTTTATAGTAATACATCAAGTGAACACTAAACATACACATTTACAAAAATTTAGACAATTAATTCTCTTGTTTTGCCAGGATGCAATGCTAGAGATTTCCTTGTGGATCAAGCTACACTTTGAATATTTAGTGAATAGTATAGGTTCTCGATGTATATGAACTAAGCATATGATTGATGTCATTGCACAAACTACAGTTTATAGTATTGGCATAGTAACACGCTTTTCTTTCATTTGCCAAATTTACTTTGTCAAAGTCTATATCATAAAATGCTTAGAATATATGTAAAGATAGTGAAATGACTTGTATGTATAATCAAAAATATTCTATCCCTATGAAAAATGAGCTACCACTACCAATCCATATTAAGTACAGTTCTATTGGGTGAATTCTAGAAACAAACCTGAAAAACTCTTCACTTCTATTACCAACTCCAATTTTTGTTTGTCCGGAGTCAAACTGATGGATAGTTTAGCTTAATGCAATGAAGACCAGGGATCTATGGGGAGAACTTGACTGGATAAGCTTGTGGGACGGATCAGGGAACCTCTTGGTGAGGTCAGAAAATATTCCAGCCTGGGAAGATGTTGGCTTGCAGAAATCTGTGTTGCAGAGAGCTCAACATCAGAGCCGAATCCTCAAATGGATGAGATGTGGAATAAAGCCACAGCTTCCCTGGCGCGGAACCACAGCATCCAACATATTTTCATGGCTGAGAACTGATATTTGTTTTAAAATCACTGAGATTTTAGGATGGTTTATGCTGCAATCAAACTGCTGACACTGAGGAACTCCAACAGCCCTCCTGAACTAGAAGGAGCCAACACTAAGCAATAAAAATCAAGCTAACATAGCCCAGAATCTGGAGGGAAATTACTTTAGAGAAATACAAAATAGGTTCAGTGATACAGAATTGCTCATGGAGAGAGATGACCTATAGAGATTCAGATGCTAAGGAAAGTTCTGGTACTAATAATCTGATTTCCCAATTAACAATTCAGTATGTGAATTGAAAGGGGGTGGTCACAATTGAGGACCAAATGAGGGCCCTAGAAAACCAAATGCAAGAGCTATCAGAGCAGAGAAAAAAAACAGTACAAACAAACAAAAAAACCATAGTATTTTTAAAATAGTGATAAATCATGAGAAAAAGATAAGAGACATTGAGGACCAATTATGTGGCACAAATATAAAAACCCAGCAGTTCCTATGGAAAAATAGATAGGTAAGAATAGCCAGTAATAGAAAGAGAGAAGAACACAGATATCAGGAAATTTTATAAGAACTACTGTAACAAAATTAATATGGTATTGGTAGAGGAATAACTTCCATGAATAAAATAGAGCATATATACTACTCATATAGATGAGAATTTATATATACATACGTGAAAATTTAATGCATGAAATTGGTGATAACTCAATTCTGTGTAAGAAGGATCAATTATTTAATACAAGTTACTGGCATAAAAAGTACTGGTAATCCATCTTGAGGAAAATAAAATTGAATCCCTATATTGCATTACATAAAAAATGTATTTCAGATGGATTAAACACTTAAATAAAACAAAGCAACCAATAAAAATGGTATTATTAATTAGTTCCCACAGGCAAGTACACCAAAATATATAAAATATAAAATCTATAAACTGAATTACGTGTGTATATACACAAACAGTTGCCTTTTAGTTGCATTGTAAATTCTTTGCTGTTTAGGTGGCACTATAATATTAACAATTTGCAAAATTTTTAATCTTCAGAAGCGTCATATTGGCAGATTCTTTTCAAACTAAATTTAAATGTTTTTTAGCTTTATTTTATTGTTGTTGTTGTTGTTCTTCTTCTTTTGAATTAGCCATAGTTTCTTCCCTATTTTGGCGTGACTTACAAGCAGATGCTGTATATCGTAGATCACTGCATAACTGCATTGAAAAGCTATCTATCTACTCAACAAACCAGCTTTCCCCAGTCTGGGGTTTTTGCTCCTTGTTCTTACTCCCAAAGTCCCTCAGCATATTTTTTTTACTAACATATAATTTCATGTTCACTATCTGTTTATATATAAACCTCCTCCACTTCAAATCCCATGAAGAAATGTCCATCTTTGCATGCCCAGTTGGTGGCATGATTTTGTTGATCCCACTGAACACATACATAAAAAGAAAGAAAATCAGTGAAATTTCCTCATCAATTAAGTACTTAAAGTCTTACTAGCTTAAAGCATAACCAATGTCTGTTCTGATAAGAATACTGAGAGCTATAGTCTTAAAATGTTCAGACTTCATTGTCCTCAAACAGGAAAACCACCCCACTTGCAGAACCGAGGAAGCCAGTGATCTTCTGATTCCTCCTGATTTACCTAAACACGAAACTCAAGCACTGGGTGGAAATATTTCTAAATCTTATATCCTCTTTCCTGACATCTTAAGGATAAAATGCTGTATTAATATATAATAGATAAGCAGGGTCATTGTAAGGGTTTTAACACCTGTCCTCTGCTGACGGCCATCAAAGCCACTAAGTCCTCCTGAGTTCCTCAGAAACTTTGCCTTATAACAAAAGTCCTGGGAAGATTATTTTTTTCTTTGAGTTTGTGTGAATGCTTTCCCTGTAGAAACACTGTCATGCTGGTAGGCTCTATTTTTTGCTGCTCTCAAAGTGCCAGCCTATAGCCAATAGCTATCCATCCCTCCTCCTAATTTGATTCTTTAATAATCTGTGTTCTTTAAAACCAGATAATTAAGCTGGCAAGAATATGAGAACATCTTTTGTGGGTGCAGTTCATGAGATTTAGCACAATTTATTTATTTTTTACATCTCCTGCATCTATTTCTGTCTATGACTTACGCTTGGTTTTCGGTTTTGGTTTTTATGGGTCAGCTTGAGATGTTCAACTGTTTTAAATAAATGCGGTGGTGGGTCTAATAGAATGTTTTAAGGAACAGTGTTGTCAACTGTGTAAATCTATGAATTGCTTAACTATTTCTTAAATGATCAACCAAAGCACATACAATTCAGAAAAAAAAAAAAATTTACACAAAGAACTATGAGCAAAGTCAGAGCAATTATCGTCCCAGCACCTTACCTAAAGAAGCTTTTTTCCAATGGATAAAAGTCAAATCTGAGTAAAATTATTTCTTTAGTCAGAACCTTTTGTGACTTTTCTTTGCCCAGCATGTCTGCTCCTGCTTCTGGCTACCCTGCAGAGAACCACAGCTTCTCTTAACGTTAGCCTACCGATTCTTGTAGCTAATTAAGTCCTCGGTTTATAGGCACAAGGTATCACTTTGGGACAGTATAATAGTTTTACAGCATGCTTCTTAACTTTTCCTCAACATTTCTTTTAAACTAAAACTAAATTTCACTAAACACTGTTACTGACTTTTACAAAATAGATACTTTCCTTGCCTTTTATTTATACATTTTTTAATGAACTGGATAGCACCCAGCTATACAGATTGTGTTTGATAATCCATGATTCTTTTTTAGACAGTGGTTAAGGATTATTTGGCTTAAAACACAATAAGAAATTTAATGAGAGAATGGCTTTTATTGAAATTCTCTGGTAAATTTTGCTGCTTAGAGCTAAATAGGTTTTGGCAAAAGAAACGGGGTGTGTGTGTGTAATGTTGGAGGGGTAGGGAGAGAGGGAGAGAGAGAGATTGTGTTCAGTCTGCAAATATGTACTGGGGACCTACAGTACTATGATCCAGCAGAGAATATAAATATGCCATAATAGTGAGTTAAGTGACTTGTAGTTTCCCAAGTTCAATACTTACAAAGCTGATTAATTATCTCTTCTTTAGTTGCTCATTTTCCATGAAGTAAGATACCACAAGGAATCTGGTTTCCTCTTGAGGAACTGGCATTGTTTTGAATTGTCTGGCTTAATGCTTAAATATGTCAGGGCTTAACTCACGTACTGTGTCATGTAAATACATTTCCTTTTGTCACATAATCAGTTTCTAAGTTAATTTTAATATATGTTTGCTTTATAATGGTATTTTTTTCCCTCATAATGAAAGGCATCTTTTCAACACGTTTTTAAACAATCGTTGATTACTTATTAGCATCCATGGCCTGTTCCCCCTTCCCATAGATGCAGGTTCGATTATCCACACCTTCCCTCTGTACCTTATGTGCTTTGGCTTAAGCTGATTCCACAGCATGAGGCTGATAGGTCCCACCCCCTACTCTATACACCGGTGTCAAAGTGATTGATTGCTGTAGTCCAGCCCTAAGCTATGTGTGCATGGCATTCTTCTGGTGACGAAGTTTGGTTCTCAAATAGGCACATATAATTCAATTTGGGTAATGAAATGAGGAAGAAAATTCATGCTCAGGGTTTCTGAAAAATAATCTCCCTTAAAAGAGATCCTAGAGAGAAATACTGCAGAAGAGATACTTCCTCTCTGTCCTCTACTGTGTTACCACTTTCTCATGGTATTTACTCTTAGCTGCCTTGATTAGTAGTTATTTGCTTCCATGGTTATACTCCCTTATATGATAATGAGGTCCTTGGATCTACAGGCCTTGTCTTACATAGCCACATAAATCTATGCCATTTAACTTTTTTTCCAGTCAATATAGAGAACATAGTGAAGTTTTCTGAAGGTAGGGAGATATCTTGTTGGTCATTCTACCTTTAGCATTAAATAGGTCTTTCATAATATATATATATTACACATGTCATATATATGTTTTAAAATGGGTTGAATAAAAGAATGATGAATAGATGGGTGGATGTTCTGCAAGTAGCGTTAGAGAAAAACATGATGCTGCGTTCGTAACAGTGGAAGCTGTCAGAAAAGATAGATGGCTTTGCTGGTCATGCTATAAATAACCACCAGGTGCCACTCAGAGCTGGTGGAAGCCTCATTCTGCATGACAGTCATTGATCTGCTGCACGACTAAGATGCAACCTTTTGTGACACCACTTGAGGAGAAAAGGTTATGTTTCACATTTAAGCTTTGAATAATAAGGTCATGATCAAATTAAATGAATTCCTCTGGTGAATACATGAAATATACACAAATTAATACAACAAATTAGATACATTGGTTACAAAGAAAAGGTGAATAGGCTGGAGCTAAGTGAGATCCTGGAACTCAGTCCTTTTGAATGTTTTATTAATGAAGTGAAAATCCTGCCTCATTAAAAATAATCTGAGTGAGTTCTCAATACCTACGGGAAGACCTGAAGCTGCTATATAGACTAGAATACTACGGAATAAATAAATAGAATAACAGATATGTTTCCTAAGTGATTATAAACTTATTGTAGTATATTCCAGAGGAAAGCAAAATATTCAGAGGAAAGCCAGATATAGGAATTCTTCTATTTGTATCTTTTTGCAGACTTTAATCAGAGGGAAAATTCAGTTTTACTTTGTTAGTCTGGCAAGTATATTCTTGCAGGGTTTTATACTGGCTGGAAAGTCTTCCCTTATGAGACAAAGCAACAGATTACGCCCTTAACTTAAACTTACAGTTACTGCAGATTGTTCTTGTGGTTTTCTTCCTCATAATCAAATCTTCCATTACAATGACAGTTGTATTAGTAAATTTAGCACGTCTATACATTATTTGACTTACTTGAGTAAATAATAATAACTCAAGTGGTTTAATATTTAAATAAGCAAAATTATCCACTCATGTCTTATGCAAGCATGGTCATTTAATCAACTAGCTTAAAAAGTGTTTTCAACCCTTAGCTGTGATTGGTCAAGAAAAAGCAGCCTAAATGTAAATGTCCAAAGAGCATAAGTAGCTACCAAGGAATTGCCATAAGCATGGAAAATATCATAGCATACATTTAAAGTGTTGTTTTATCATTGAATCTATGCATTTTTTTATTTGAAAAAAAATATTTATGAATTTCCTACTCTTTTCTAGGCACTGTGTCGGCAAAGTTTGAAAAATTAACTGATTTATAAAAAGAACTCATTCTGTCAATACATTGTTTTTCATATATATTCACACTGTGTGTTATATATACACGATGATGTGATTATACCATATAATGAATGCTCAATACTTGGGATGCTATATGCATCATATGCTTAATGATGACTGCAATATTTAAAATGTTTAATCATATTTTGCAATATAATAGTAAAATAATGAAGATGATATGATGTGTCACTAATAAACTAATAAGTAACAATAGTAGTAATGACCATGATCACTTTGAATGGTTGAATTACACTTTTAAGACTTATAATTTTAAAATAATTTTGTGTGAGTCTATCAATGAGGAAAGATGTAATAAATGAAAGGAAATGGAATGTAAATGTTCTGTTTATGAGATTGCCAAGATGTAGAACATTGCTGTAAAATAAATCTGGTTGGCTAAAGAATAAAGTCAACAAAGCTATTTATGAAAAGAGTTTTCTTATTTAGATACTTGCATGCTTCAAATTGTATTAACTGCTAATAATTGGCAAGATACTGAGGCGTTTCATCACAGCACTTTGTACTAGGAATAGACAATGCTTACATGGACAACAAACCACCAAGCCTGACAAACAATAAAATGCAATCTACTGGAGGTAGTTTTTGATTTTATAAATAAACTGTTAAATGATTGAAATAGCTGTCTGGAACTTGTCACACTTTTGAGAAGGTAAATATATCCTGACTGTACATCAGAATTACCTACGTTGATTTAAGTATGTGTTTGTGTGTGTGAATCTATCTATCCATCTATCTATTTCCATAACGTTTTATTCTACCTCTGCTGACAATTGGACCAGACACCAGAAACTCTGGAGTTTGCAGCTTTTAAGGGATATGCATATTAAAAATCTTCATAATAAACAATTTTAAAAATTTTATAATATATCCAGAAAGATGACACTTTTAGAAACACTAAACAGAATTATATTTGCTCACTTTGGAATAAATCATCTAAGATACAGCATTAAAGCTGCTAGTTACCTTCAGCTGTTATTCTAGTCAACGGTGTCTCTCTTTCAACGTTAGATTGGAAGGAATTGGGAGGGAGTTGGCCTTGGTCATGTTAGCATTAAGGTGATGCTTTTGATTTAACACAGTGCTTTGGAAACAGTAGGCATTCAACCAATGCTTACTTGCAAAGAAATTTAAAAATTCAAAATTTAAAAAATTTTAAAAACATCTGAATGTTCAGTCTAAATAAAACCTTCCTTCTTGAAATAGAACATAATAAAAGGACAGATTTGTTTAGTTTGGCTCTGGCTAGAGATCACACAGGTGACTCCTTCTCCTCTATTGGCTGCATTTCCACCTTCTACTCCATACTGAGCCTGCTGCTCAAGGCTCAGCCCTTGATCTCTCCAGAATCCACTACACACTAATTCTTGCTAGCAATTAAGAGCACAGACTCTATAATCCAATTGCTTATGTCCAAATCCTGGCTTTGCCACATATTGTGTTGGTGGGCAAATTACTTTACTCATCTTTTCTGTGACTCAGTTTCCCCTTATGTAAAAACAGGAGTAATATTCTTAACTACCCACATTGACTTGCTGAGGAGATTATATGGTTCATATGTTTAATAAACTAAGGCTGTGCCTGACCTATAAGTACATGTAAAAGTTTAACATTTATTATTGTTGTCCTTATTTCTCATGTTGTAAACGCCCAAATATCTATCTCCAATATTGTTTTCATTCATTTCCCCCTGACTAGGGAAATTGTTAACTTGGTTGAACCATGTTGAACATATTCAAAATATAACTCTTCCTCTGTTACGCAAAATAAATCAGATTTTGATAAGGTAACATTCACCTGTCCAGTAAACTAAGTAAAAACTTAGGTCTCTTTTAACCTGTTTCAAACTTTGTCCACTATAACTGAACTATTCTCATGTGTATTTTTTTTCATTTTCAATTCCACACATCCCCAAGCACATTTTCTTGAAGAGAATAATTGTCCTAAAGTGCTTTTCTTCTATTCTTTAGATATTTTCTGTACTGGAAAATTTATTTCCTCTTAATGCTGACACCAAGCCCCCTGTACAAGTTAGTACTTCAAACCTGACATGTATTGATAGCCCTCTCAGTGCTATGAACTTAAAAATAATATTGGTTGAATAAATAAATATTCTCTATGTCAGTTATCTTTTGTAAACATCTGTCTCTTGATGGCCTATACAGGTTTATACAAGTTAGTTATTATGGAAACAACATACAAAATAATGTCAATAATTCCTCGGTGAATTACAATTACATACTTGTACCAACAATTAGCTACTTGTCCCTTATTTAATAGTGAACATGGCCTCATATCACAAGCAATTAAGTTCTTAATAGTGCAACTAGTGGCAAGACCAAATGAAAGTAAAAAAGGGTTTCTTTTAAAATTAAAATCCCAAGGAAATGTAGGATCATGATTCTTTATGATATTCTTTGAATCCTCTTAAATCTATTGCATTACTGGCTGTAATTAGTTATTTCTTTTGCAAGGCCACATAATTCACGTATTATTCTGGATTTCCCTTCCCTTAACACCTAAAAACCACAAATTGGGTCGTTGTTTCAACAATTTTATGTTTGCAATGGATTTTTTGAAAGATTTTGCTTATTTTCTATAAGTATATTAAAACTATACCAAGAATTGGGTGGTACTTAAAAATCATCTATATTTCATAGGTTATACTTTGTTTTGCATTCTGCCAAATCCTGCTTATTTTTCTTAGATAGGTGTAATTTCAGCTGAATTCCTCATTTGCCCAAAAGTCACATAGTCAATATAAATCTAAATTTATGCTCAGAAATCAACAATCTCTCCTATCGTTTCCAAGTTGTCAAGTTTACAGTTGAGAGGGACGTTAGAGATCATGTTTCAAATACCGCATATTGACAACGAGAAATTTGAGACTAAAAGAAACGAGGAGACATTTTTAGCATTACTAGGTGGTTAAGAGGGGTTGATAATTCAGGTTCACGGACTTGGAAGCAGGTGTTTCTTACACGGCAGTGATTTGCTCCCCGTGAGGTTACAGTAGCTAAGAAAACGTACGAAAGGAGTGGAGGAAAACTGCTATAATCACTCTTACTGTTTTTGACACTCTTCTTCTCCTCAGTTGCTGTCTAGTATTCCCAGTTTTATGTTCTCATTCCCAAGTTAAAAGAACATAGGCAAGAAGCGTTGAAAAATAGAGATAAGAGCATAGAGAAAAACTCTTCACATTGATTACTAACATACTCACTTCTTCAGCATCCCTGTGGTCTGAAATGGAACTTGTAACTGTTTGGAAATTGTCACTTATTCATAATGTTATAGTGTCATATATAATTCCCAATACCGCAAATATTCAAGTTTTCAAGTAGAGCGTGCCATAATTTAATCAGAGACATATCTCCACAATATTAAATGATATTCTAACAATAATGCCTTGAAAACATAAAAAAAAAAGAAAATGTAATGTTGATATCTTATCTCATATGATGTGGAAAAAGGTAAGAGCTAAAAGAACAGAGAAGTATTTGTCATCTTACCTTTGGAAAAAATATTTCTTACCCTTGAGCCTTGAGTTTGCCTCTTAAGTTCATTGGCAGCTACACCAAAAGTTGCTTTTCATCAACGAAATCAAAATACAAGGGCAGAGCAATTTTTAGATTTAAACATCTAGGATGTCATTCTCAAATGTCATATGGCAATAGTTCACTTAAAGAACAACAAACAGAATGAAATGTTGATGGAACATTTTACCTTTCATCATTGTTTACTTATATTCTGATGGATATGTCAGACCTGAATACCTAAAAGCAAATGTGAATGGGAGAGACAAAGAGCTTATGGGTTTGGGCACTAGAAAAATCTTTATACCATATGTATTTTGACTTAGTATCATATTTAAAACATAATACTACTACCAATTGAAATTAAAAGAAAGGCAATATTTAAGTGTGGAAAAAAGGAAAGGTAATGGACTTATTTGTTCTTTCCTTTGTAATAAATCTTTGAAACAGATTTTTCTTTTTTATTTAAAGAAGGTCTATATGTGAAAAAAAAACTTTCTAGATACACATATTTGAACATTGAAGACTGAATATACTATACATGAATTCATTTAAAAAATTTGTCCAAAACAGTATGGCCAGATGTAAAAAACACTGTTGTTGCAATTAATTAGCTATGTGAACTGAACGTCTCTTGATGTAGCAAAAACTTGTGTTTCTCAAGTTGGTGGTGATGGAGACGGTGTTGTTGGAGATGCATAGGAAAATCTCCAACAGGCCATTCCAAACCACATAGCCCACAGGATTGGGTCGTGGCTCACAATACTTATTTATCATTTCCTATGAAACTTTTAGAGTATAACAGTATTGATGAGAATATGTTATGTGTATGAATGCTATATTGTTATTTCTGATTGCAATCCCTATGCATGGCTTACAGATTTCTATAATGTGATTCAGCAATGTTACTTCTGGGTATATATTTAAAGAAAATGAAACCAATATTCTGTAGAGATATCTGTGCTTCCATGTTTGTTGCAGCATTATTCATAAGAAAAAAAGAATGAAATCCTGTCCTTTGCAACAACATGGATGAACCAAGGGGACATTATGTTAAAGATTTCTTTTTCTTTTTCTTTTTATTTAAATATCTAAAACAGGAAAAATAAAATTTTCTGACAGGGTAAGTTTTTAATGGAGTAATAAACATTTAACAGGGTAACTGGCTTGTAGGAAGTGCTCAAAAAATTTTGGTTACTGTTACTTTTATTAGAATTATCCAACAACTGAAATGATTCGATTCTTACATCATGAAAATTACAACTTTAACATATTTTATTCTTTGGAAGTTTCCTAAAAAGAGTTCATTCCCTTATACCCTTATAGCAAAGACTACAGTATATTCTTGATGTCTAGCTTTTCCTATATATATCATACTCTTACTTTCTATTTTAATTCTGTAGTCTACACTTCATTAATATGCTAATAGAACCATTAATATTCTAATATTCTAAAATCACCATTTCCATTAGAGATATATTCTCTCTATGTCAGGGAAATTACTTGCTCTTTTTTCCTAGTTCCATATAGCATTTTTTTTTTTGGATGAGATTAAGAATAACAAAAAAATACTTGATGGGGCTCACATCTGAAATACAGTAATTCACATGTCCAAGAACTTTATCAGGTTTAACTGTATTTCTAACAACTGAATCAACTGATTAGTGGCTATACTTTTATAGGAAATGAATCACCAGGAACTTTCAAATTTAATGCAAAATAGAAGAAACCTCAACAACTTGAGGGTCAGACTTCAGAACTGCTAAAAATAAAATCTCTTTTAATTTAAAATTTTAATATGCACATTCTTACAAATATTCCATTTAAAATTAATGGGATTGTTGAAATTAGTACTTGTCAAGTTACTTGTCAAGTTTTTGCTCTGCTTTCCTGCGAGATGGATTTCTCCCTGACTGTGAGATGCATGAACATCAATGTTTACATACCACTTTTCCATCAAGGATGAAGCAGTCTTAGACTCTAAAGTATTTCATCAGGTTGTGAATCATCATTAAACATTTTGATGACTCTCAAATGTCAGATACTCTCTTGTGTCATAACGAATTTCATTAAACAGCATAGGAGAAGAGAGCAGTGATTTTAGGAAATTTTCCTTTCTATTCATTATGAGCTTTGTTATTTATCTCCCAACCCATTTTCTCCCAGTAAGTGTAAGTGATCACTTCTTCATACAAATGCTTCAATAAAAATTACAGGTTTATGTATTTAAGCAAAATTTACCAGTATGAAAAGGGCACTTTATCAATAGCAGTGATAATCTTACCAGTAAATTCTGTAGGCATATTAAAAAACTAAGATAAGTGAGACTAAGAAATAGTCATCATTGGAGTAATATGCAGTCTAAATCAAAGTGATCAAAAAAATCTCCCCTCCACTAGCAAATTCACTTTTGAGAAACTGTTTAAATGAAAGATGTGCATTTTACTTAACTTGAAGCATTATGCCTTCTGGGAAGGATTAAGAAACTAGAGCCAAAGTTAGTTTTTTCTGACAAAGCACTATAATCTAACAGAAAAGAGGGTAGAAATATAAAACAATTCATAAAATCCTTAAAGTGCTCGTCTGGTCTGGAGTTAACATGGTAGGCATTCAGAAGGTGATGTAAAGCTGAATTTTTATAAAGGTGAGAAACAGCAGCTTCTTTGCAATTTTGTCAATAGCCAGCTTTGATCTTCTCTCTGCACTATTCTTTAAGGTAACTGGTATGGCTAGGGAGAATTTGAGATGTGTTTAGTGACTAAATTTAATTAATTAAAATTTAAATTTAATTTTAAAGCAAAGTAAAATATTTTTGGCAAACAGACTTTATCGTTTTAGTACAACTTCATTTTGCATTAACTATCACATTGAATAAATAAAGTCACTGTTGTAGTCCTTGTGTACTTTTTACTTTTTTAAAAGACATGGCTACTAGAAAATTTTAAACTACATATTTGACTCACTTCTATTGGACAGAGCTGTTCTATATAATAGGCTATTTATAAAAATTATGGTCTACTTTTTATGATCCAAATTTTTTTCTTAATGTTTGTTTTATTAGATTTAAAAAACACACACCAGTGATATATTCTTTTCATAACAAATAAAACTATATAAATGCACATTAAGAAAAAAATTCATCATCTCTTGAGGTGAATAATTTTACTTGCCAAAACTTCTAAACAATTGTCTCATGTACTATAAAAGGATGTGAAGAATATGGAAGTACAGACTTTTACAAATGTCTACATACTGAAATAGAAGTTAACTTATGAAGAACAAAACTTTTAATAAAATAAAAGGAAATGCTCAGGCAGTTTACTGAAATATTAACGGAAAAATCCCACTTTAAAATGTTCTCTCTTTTTTTTTCAGTTAATTTGCTTAAGTTTTATTTGTTTTGTCAGTTAGGAGTATGCTAAACTACATAGAATTAGCTGATTTAAACATTTCATTTTAATTTTGTATTATGGCTTGCTGCCATACTTGCTTGTTTTTACACTTGCAACGTGAAGGGGAAATTAAAGTGAAAACAAAAATAATTCAAGTCAAGGAAGAAGGCCAGTCACTATGCTAGCTGCCACTTTTACAGAGGAAAACAATATAGGTATGGCCCGGCCCACATTCTTCGTAAAATGTTCTTTTAAGGACCAGTTGATTCCTTCCACGAACATGCTTATTATCCACAATTTGGAATTGCATTGAATCTTACTGTTAACTGATCTCCATAAATGTATGCTTAATTTCCAATATCACATAATTCTTAAGCAATGGAATAACTCATTGGCCAAAAGTTTTCGGAATAAATGTCCTTTCCCTGGCAAGGAGCATTATATTATCTTTTTTCAAAATAAATCAGTATTTTTATTGGGGGGGGTGTCAAAAATACATATTTCCAGATTCTCCATGGGGACTGCTTGATTAAGTAGATCTTCACTTTGGCACTAGAATTTGCATTTTACCAAATACACAAACTGATTTTTTTCCTACGGTAAGCCCCGATGATACTATAGAAATATTATTTTAAGAAAACACTACTGTGTATTTTTTTCTTCTATTTCTGATATTTTACCCTTCTTAAATGTTCTTTCGTGAAAAAAGAGAGCGTGAAAGGAGATATTGAATTTTGGATATAGATAATTAGATATACCAATAATTTCTGGGTGAATTTGAGCAGGTAACTTGATTCTCTTAAGCTACATTTGCCTCACTTTTGCAAAGAGGGTAATAATAATATCTATGCTTTCTTAGTGTAAGATTCAAAAGATAATAAAGTGAAAGCCCTTCTTAAACTATGTTCTTCATTCACTGGCTGATTTAAATATTAGTATTTTCAATCTGGGGAGTAGCTCTTTTTCCCCCTACATTTTCACAGAAATGGCAAACATTGATTGACCACCCATTATGTGCAAAAATTATGTAGGCCCTTGTCATGTGAAGAGATATAAGATATCAGCACATCAGTGGAAAACTATTAAGTTAACTGAAGGGACAGGTAGTGTGTCAGAAGGGCCAAAGAGAAGCTTAAACTTCTTACTATAGCATACAAGACCCAGAAGTTGGGATGGGTCCTAAACTGCACATCCAATTTCATTTCATGCCACTTGCTTCGTAGCTTCACTAAGCTAAGGACAGACACACTGACCTTGTCTCTGCTCCACAGACACAGTCACTCTTTACTTTCTGCCTCTCCCTGTTGAGCCATTGTCTTTACTAGCTCATTTTGTCCTTCCAGTTAGAGGTAAATATCACCTTCTTAGAAAGGCTTTGGTTGATTCTTTTTTCTAAAAGTGCCTGCTGAACTCATTAGCATCTCATGACTAACCTATTTCCTTCAAAGTATTTTTTTGACATTTTTAACTATCAAATTATCTTATTGATTTATTCAATCTGAAGCTCCTTTATTGTCTGACCACCATACTTCTTTTCAGCTTCTCTCTTCATAGGACCAAAACTATTTCTCATAGTCTTGAATCTGGGGTGGTTTCCAGGAGTGATGCCATCATAGATCATGAAGTCCAGCTGGCTTCCAGCTGAATGCCATCCCAGTAGTGATACCAGTTAAGAGCAGCAGAATATTGCCCAGTCAACGCACAGAATTATGAGAAAGAAAATGGTCATTGCCTTAAGCCTCTAAGGTTCCAGGAGGTTTGTTACATATCAGTAGGCAATTCATACACCTTCAATAAACTGAACTTCTGTGAGCAAAGATGGTGAACATTAGTTATCTCTGTATCCACAGAGCCAAGAACTATGGCTAGCATAATGGATGGTCAATAAATATATGTGGAAAGAGGTGACTGGATAAAAGAGTAGATTGATGAATTCTGCCTACTGGAAAAAGGCATTAGGGACACTTCTCTTTGGATCTGGGGACTGGATAAATAATGCTTATGAGGTGAAACACTCTTTGTTTAAACATCCATTCTCATGGCTATCTTTCCTTGAAAAGTCTTAACAAATCATTCCCTTTCAAGGGCTACTAATTTCTTCAGCATAAATTCAAACTTTTTATGAGAGCAAACATGATCCTTCAAAATCTAGCCTCCTGGTTTATCTTCAGAAACCCTCCCACAACATATCTAATGGTCTTTCTTTCCATATCATATTATGGATAATCTCCAGACACACTGTGCTTTCAGATTGATGAATATTTGCTAGTGTAATTCCATTTCTCTAGAACACCCTGACTACCTTTCCTAGCCTGGGATAACGCTACTCATCATTCAAAGCCTATTTCTATTTTTATCTCCCATGAGATGCATTTACTAAGGCAGAAGAGTAATCTATACTCTCACACATTTCCTGCACATATGTAGAATAAATCTCCTAACCATGATCTTATAGTAAATTTTTAATAGATTATATGTTCCTCGAGGGTAGACATCATGCTTCATTGGCTTCCCTATCCTTGGCAAATAGATATTTACTATAAACCCTTGTGAAGTAAACAAATAATGCCAAAAGTATTTGTTGGGAGAGAGGGATCCAATTATCACATTGTTTTTTGTTAGGCTGTAAGTTTACACATACTTTGTAGACAGAGTTAAATTACCCCACAAAGCAATACTGGAAATAATCTATGATGTTATTTCTGTAACTCAAAATTTAAAAAGTTGTACACTACTCCTATTTCTCATTCTTTTCTCTCACCCTGGAAGATGGACGTAATAACAGTTTATTTCAAGGTTCCCTGGAAACAGAAAAACATGTCAGAAATGAGAAAATGCTCATGTATCGTGGAAAAGATCAACTTACAAGCATCATTAATAGAAAAGAGATCATCAGATAGTTACAGTCATTATTCTTTAACTCAGTAAGTAAAGACACTGAGTGAGCTGGAGTCCATTTTGTGGTCACTGAGCAGGTTACAGGTTATGCTGTTCTAATGGACAGAGACCATGTCTGTTTCAAATCCTGATTATGGCATTATGGTGCCACACAATGAAAACGCTTAATAAATGCTTAATGATGATAAGATGCTATCTATTGCATTTGAAGCTATTTGAATTTAAAATAAAAATGCAAATTAGTTTTAGAAGCTAACATAAAAATGTGTTCCGTAAAACCACTTTTGCTTTAATAAATAATAGCCAAGAGGAAGAAATACTTTTTCAATATCTTTAAATGTCTATACCTTGCTTTATAACACCAGATTAAATGCATGGGAAATACTTTGTTATGGAGGAAAACCTGGAAGGTTTTCACAAATGATGGACAAGTTCTCATTCTTAGGCATTGCCTATAGCTAGAGACTTGCATATTTTTATTGTTATGATGGTATTGATTGTTAAGTCAACAGAAAGCTATCACAAGGGATTGCAAATTTCTATACCAATACTCTGTTCTGTAACATTAAAATGCCATTACTAAATCACTAACTTTTTCCCCTGCTGTAATATTATTCTCTGTTGATTGCCTGCCTGAGCTGAAATTTGAAACTGTCACCCTCAGACTTGCAAAAGTGATTCAACTTCGCTTATAAGGAGTGAAATTAAATATTCATTCACGGGCTGCATTTCGAGTTCAAACTGTCTGAAGCTCCTTAAGGCAAAATGTATTTAAGTTGAAACACATTTTTTCTTCATTTTTATGTAGCAAAAATTCAGAATGGGTATCATGGGTGGACAAATCACAAAATAATAATTTATTGCAAACTTTACATGGGGATAGAGCTGGGCTTTCCTTCTTTCTACATCCTCTTTCCTGTTCATGGCCTAACCAGTTTATCATCCTTGTCAGGAAACCTGTATGTATATGTTTGTAGTTGTCGTTTATTGCTTGATTTTTTTTTTCCTGTATGTGCCATGTTCTAGCATTAATCAAATTGTAAAGCGTCAATGTATTCAGTGAAAATATAGCTGTGTCTATGTCTGCTGCAGAAATGTAGCATCGGTCCAGTGGTAACTGCATAAACTAAATGGGTCCAAAGCTGGCTCTACCTTGATTATCTGTGTGTCCTCCCACAAGCTGTTATTCTCTCTGCCCCAGTTTGTTCACAGAGTTGTCATAAGTATCAAATTACTTGATATAGAGCATGTATAATAGAGGCTGGGATATCATACCCTCTAAATAAATATTGCTCTAAGTGTTACCTCTTATTGGTACCCTTGATAATCATAGCAATTTGCATTTGAAAAAGAACTGATATTTCAGGAATGGAAAGCAGACTGGTAATGACCAGGGGTTAGGGGAGGAGGGAATGGTGAATAACTGCTTAATAGATATGAATTTTCTTTTTGGGTGATGGGAAATTTTTCGGAACTAGATGGAGATGGGGGTTGCACAACATTGTATATGTACTACATGCCACTAAATGGTTCACTTTAGAAATGATTAATTTTATGCTATGCAAATTTCACTTCAATAACAAAAATATATAATGTGATAAAAAGTGTGCTAGTCAGATAATGGACATTGAATTCTTCACTTTTGTGTTGTTCATTAGTAATCATAATATCTCAAAGTGTGAGCCGAACTTGGAAACACAGATAATGTTGAGTACATACAAAAACCATCAAGAAATTTGTAATCAATTACATCAACTTTTCATAAGCTCCGAGACCATCAATAGACAGGAAATCTTGGTACCCTAAGGATAGTCACAAAATGCCCACAACAAATACAGTTATTCAATATCATGCATCGTATCAGTTAAGGGATGATCATTTTATTCATTCCTACAATCTGGCACAGTATGGCAAGGCTGAGTAACAGATGTAGTGACATTCAATCTATTTTATGAAAATATGTTTATGTTTGCAATGAAGAACCTGGAAACTACTTTCTTTGGGGAAAATCTTGGGGAGATAGTAGAGTATAATTGTCATTGAGAGTGAGGCAAACATTCCCACCTCCTTCACATGTAAATTGGTGATCTTGAAAAAGACTTTTCAGGATGTGATAAAGATTGAATAAAATAATGAACATAAAGAATTTTGAGTACTGCTTGTCACATAAGTACTCATAAATGTACCATACTCTTTTAGGTGTAAAATAGATTTTATATTGTAGTAGAAAATGCTGTGATTTTCACTCTGGATTGTACAGATACGGTGACTGATCTCTGACCAAGTTTCCCTTAGTTTGACTAAACTTTAGATGGGTCTTTTCCTTATTCTAGGCCTCTAATTTCCCAGTTTTCAGAGCATTCACTTTAGAAAAACTTGAAATTGTAAATTCCTTCTCCAGCTCTTTAAAATGATGGTAAATCTTTTCCCAGCCTCTTACCAGTTCTACAACCTAGAAAATCTTTCTCAAGAACCTGGGAACCATCTCTTTGAAATGTAAACTTTGAGGGAGATAGCATCTCTCCATTTCAATCTCTGTGAGAGGAGCCTAACTTCTTAGATGGGTGGCAATTAGCAAACACAAATGGCCTAATCAAAGAAAAAAAATTTGCAAAGTCAGGAATAATTAAGTGAGCTTGACACACCCCACTGATCAACTTCCCTTCCGCAACACCATCCACTATGTTTCCACTGGTTCACCCAAATCCTTAAAACTCCTTTCATCTTGCTGTAGTAGTTCTGTCTCTCTAAGGGAATGGTCTTTTAAAAATATTATTTCAAATTATTATAGGGTACATATACTTTCAGTTACAAGTTATAATGCTTGAGTCATGGTTATGAGTGTGCCCATTACCCAGATGGCATTCATTGTAACGGTTAGGTAGGTTTTCACCCATGCCCTCAACCCCTCACCCCCTCCCACTGCTTGATATCCACTGAGTTTTACTTCCATCTGTGCACATGTGCACTCATTGGTTAGTAAATGTTCAGTAAATGATGATGATGATGATGATGATGATGGCAGTGGTGGTGGTGGTGATGGTGGTAACGATTGCTCAGGTTATTATAACGGATGGGTTTTACCTATGTTTGATTTTTTTTTAATCCACTCATTTTGAAAAAAAAAATGTAGAGATAGGTTTACCACCAAGTCAGTGAAGCTTAACTTTTAGGGATTCTCATTTGTATAGATCTCATTCTTATTATCATTTATTTCCTTAAGTAATGTTGATATTCATATTTTTTATGTTCTTTCCCTAAAGAAGTCCCTGCAAAATTTATATTTATCAGATTCATGCTTACCTATTTTCCTAATGAACCTGTAGAGACATATACAAAGTAATTAATTTATCTAACAAAATATATAAGAATATGTAAAGCATTGTATGCATACAATAAGAATTCGTAATAGAACTATTTATCATTGATTAGTGGGTTGTGCCAATTATATATAAATGTATTTTATAAAATACGTGGCTTTTAAACAGCTTTATTTAATGTTCCCTTTGACTGAGAAATTGGAATTAACAAAATATCAAATGAGAATAGGTTCTGACAGTTATTAGGAAGGTTTTCAAAGGAAGGGAATGAAGGTGTTTCCGGCTCTCTTTAGTCCTGAGTGAACCTTACCAGTATCCACAGAGTCTGTGCGAGGGCTTTGTTGTGAAAGTCTATTCCCATCACTTTGTAAGCATAAGTATATTATATTTAGAAATATTAAAGAAAATACACACACAGAGTTTTTAGACTTACAAAAATAAGAAAAATTATTTCATATTGGATGTCATTAATATGATAGAAAATTCTCTGAAATTTAACTTGCAGAGCTATTAGCTCTAACAAAAAGTCATACATGTTATGTACTATATAAGCAGACTAATCTATTTTCTGTTTGCCTGTAAAAATATTAAGTTAACAGATGCTCTTCTCTGTCAGAATATTGTATGTGTCAGGGTGAATACAATGTCCTTTTTCTTACATTCTAATATTATTTTCTTCCACAGCAAATGAAAACTTTTATAAAATATCTGTCACAGTATATATAATTTTCTTTAAAAAAATAAATTATCAATTTTAAAAACATAAAATAAAGCCTCCTGCTGTATTACATCTTTAAACTATTTTAATGTTTTCCTTTACATTTTTTTTCCAAACCGTCTGTCCCTAACTATTGCCACATTTTACATAATTTCATCTGCTAGCAGTGCTTTATGCCCTTGCTCTCTGCTGAAGACAAAAGAAGAGGAAAACTACAGGCCCATCAATCAAAAACAACACAGTCAGCACCAAGTCCAATAATGAAAACCATGATTTCATAAATCATCTTCCACAGGTTGGGGTCATCTTTAAAGAAAAAAATCTTATCAGGTACAGCTAAATATTCTCATAGCCTTTCATTCTTCAGTCTTTAATAAAAACAATAGAATGGCTGTCAGAATACAAATGTGTAACCTTTCTTAACTTAAAAAAAATGCCTAAACTCTGTCCTGACTATGCCCTTGAAATAAGTTGAAGTTGGGATATTTTTTTTTCCCCTCAGAAAGTCCAGTCATTCTTTTTTGTAATAGTTTGGCAATGATATAACTTTTTTTTTCTTTTACATCTTTTCAGATATGTGTGGTTAATTCAATCAAGTGGAGATTAAATTTAAGAACTCAGTTTCAAAAAGCTATTTCCTGGCAGTGACTAGCACTAACTGCAGGAGGAGGTTTGACATGGCATTTTTGTTTTAGCTGAATCAACAACTCTTGGGTGAATTCTGTTCCATGACCCTGAGTCCACATCCACATATAAGGAAGTAAAATAAGTAGCTTACAATCACTGGGTGAATTTAGACCAAATGGAGATTTATCTCTTTAAAAATATGAACTCTTATTTGCAAACCTGGTTAAATAGGTCTGAGTAAAATAAAGTTTGATTAGGCAGACACAGTATTGTACACTTAATCAAAGTTCCCAAATTGATTTTTCTAAGGCATTGCTGCCTGGCATATCCCGAATCCCTAAGTATCTGGGGGGCTTGAAATGGCCACACATATCGGGATGTCCACCTTGTTTCAAAGACCTAAACCTGGTTTGTATAATATAAAATTCATTTAGCAGTGAGATTGAGAGTTGGTGCAGGGACATGTCCTTATATGTAGAAAGACAATGACAGGGTGTCTAAAGAATAAATCGTTTGAGTTTAAAAATTAATGAATGGGAAAATAAAGTGGATTCAGAAAGAAGAAAGACATGCAAAATGGGTTGCTGAATGTAGGCAGGAGATGCCTTAGGCAACACTTTACATTAAAAATGTTTTAAAATTATATTATATAGAATTTGGAAATGCAACGCCAAAGGAGTTTATTTGTCATGTGTGCTTTTGTGGCTGACATGAGAAAATCTTTTGCTTTAGTAAAGCCCCCATTGTCTTATTTAGTAAGCATTCTGGATACTTCTATTCAGAAGAGGTTGCTATTTACAGGCATTTTAAATTCTTACCAATTTTCTGCCTGCTACATAATGTAAAAGGAATGAATGGCTACACTTCCAACTATATGTGATTATCTGGCCCACTAGTCTACTATAGTGTATTTCTGAAATGATTTTGAAGATAAACCCGTAATAGTCCATTTCCTACAGAGACATTTGTCTCAGTTTAAATTCAGGACGCACATATCTACTTATTTCTGTTCTGTTTTGTAAGTATGGTGTTTTCATCATCATAAAACTGTATTAGCTTCCTGGTTATACCTGGTATTCTGCAAGTGCCTTGAGAGCACTACCAGTCTCATTTCTGGTTCCTTAGTATCTCCCCCTTGAAATAAATAGCACAGTGACTAAATAAAGGACGGAAGACCCATAGAGGCATTCTGGGGGGAATTTCCCTGAAGATAACTGCATTATGTCCAGTTTTGTATAAATAAAGATATTTCTATAGCTTACCAAACTATTAATATTAACTTTGCTTTGCTTAAACAAACACAATATGTTATATTTGAATAAGAAATCAAAATATAATTAGTGTTTCAACAGATTAAAGTTTATTACTCAATCAGAGAGAGCTACTCATGTTTAGTAACCATATTTGAATAAATACATGCATCAAATCTATTATTATATTAATAAGATAATCTGATTTTAAAATAAAAGTTGCAAAAGGATAAAAATATGATATTATTTAGGTAAAATTTAAAAAAATAAAACAATTATCATATCTTATTTGGGGAATACTTATGTTAAAAAATCATAAAATTATACGTATATGAAAATGATACTCTTGGGCAGGAAGGAGGAGAGAACTTTGTGTCTGTAATGCTTTATTTCTTTTATAAAAATTAAAAAAACTATTATGGGTTTAGCAAATACAGTAATGTTAGTATCTGCTAAGTCTAGATAGAGAGTACATAGATATTTCATTTTTTCTCTATGTAGTAAATCTTTCATAATTAAAAAAGAAAAAATGGAACATACAATTTAAAGAAACCATAAATAATTAGTAAACTTTACAGAAAATTATGAATCATATAGAAGCAGTCTAGATAAGTTTTGCACAGATGCAAATTGTTTATTATTTTCTCCAATGCATAATAAAACTAATTTAGAAATCTTCCTCCAGGGAATTTCCAATTTGTAAACAATAAAAGTTTCTTTGAGAATACAGAATTAGGATAAAAAAGAGCTTATGTTTCTGTATATATGGTAATGCATGTACATAACATAAAGTTATAGATTATTCCTTGTTATCACTGATTTAGCCTTAAAATCAGTTGCACTTGTAGCAACTCGAATAGTTGTGTTTTTATACAAAGGAGGATCACTGTACTGCATGTACAGTATACAATGGAACATTCTTCGTCCGATACTCATTGGTTTTGTTCTTTTGAAAATAATTTATTTTCAGAATTTCTTCTGAAGATGATTTAAAATACTTTAGTTTCAAAAGAAAATATTGTGTCTTCTACCATTATTATCCTATTAATTCTCATCTACATGAAAATAGTGAAATAATTCGATGTAACTTTATTCGCCACAGTAGTGTAATTCAACAGATAAAACACACATTAAGTTTATATATCAAGAGTTTACAGAATATATATGATACCCAATGGATACAAATTGTAGATATATTAAGACGAACATGTATACAGTAGTTCCAGATGATTTAATGATTACTGTTCCTTCTAGTAAAGCTAAAATAATTACTGAATATTGCTAGTACTATCAATAATAATTTTAGAAGATGTGCCTGCATTTTTATGTTAGTCTATCTTGCTGTGTAGACACAGAAAAACCAAAATGGTACCCTAAGCCTTTGGCATTTGCACTCTAATATATATTAATTAAATTAAAAAAATATTTCAGATATATAACATATTTTAAAAGTTCTCACATAAAAGATGTTTATGAAAGTAGAGTAATGAGACATTATAGCACGGCATATCATTTTCCCATATATTCTTTGTGAGCAATTCAGTATTTTGATTAATGGATTCAATTACTGTTCAGAGACTCTCCAATATCTTATCTTTAGGCATTTGGTCACATGTCTAAAATTGACAAGATGCCCATTCTCAAAAGCTATCCATCCTAATCTTGATTTGTGTGTGTGTATGGGTGTGTTATTTTATCTATTATGGACATAATCAATTTTATCCTCCTCATCAACACTTTTAGTACCTATCTCCTTACTTAAAAACCTCTCTTCTGTTAAACTGAATACACTTACCTTCAGTGTGACATAGTTTCTAATTAAATTAAATGCTATTTGATGTAAAAAGGATTTGCAAACTTTGCCAGCAGACCAGATCCCACAAAGTCCATTTTTTTTTAGCATTGTATATGGCTATTTTCCTGCTTAGACAAAATTGAGTAGTTTCCAGATATCTTATGTGCTCAGCAAGGCTTGAAACATCTGCCATCTTGCCCTTTACAGAAAAAGTTTGGCAACCCTCAACAAACTATATATAAAACAGAATATAACAGAAAGCATGATTTAGCTGCATTTTCCAGCATCCTTTAATTTATGTAAGTGTATTTTTTTCAACTAAAACACAATATAGCTAAAATTAGACATGATTTTTAAAAGTTTATGTTTTGAATATGATCTCAAAGTATGTCTCACTGCTCCAGGAACATATTGACACTTAATAACTAATTGATTTATTAAATCATTGTAGAGCAAGAAATCCAATTATGATATAAACTATACATCCTCCAAGCTTGATCCCTTTAGCTTTTGAGATCACCAGAATGCCACACATCTGGGCTGCATAACTGTGGGAGTAAAGA
>CAUYRT010039747.1:0-20762 GCA_963574885.1 Lepilemur ruficaudatus
TGCACAAAGAATGCGTATGATGACATTTTGCCTCTCGGCTTCTTAGGATCTCCTTTGCCCATGTTTAGTTATTTTTCCTCAGCGAGGCACAGAGTCGCCCAGTGGCCGTCCGGCTCTCACTTGCCCCGGCGCTGTCTCTATGGAGCTCAATGTACTGCAATCTGTTCTTGATAGCAGATTTAAAACATCTCTGTGAAAACTGCTACAATAGGCATAATGGACCCATTCTCTACTGTATGGGGTGAGGCAATGAGAGCAGAGATATCAGCGATAATTAGACATCAAATAGCAATGCAAAAGCCAAATATTGTAAGTGGGGTCTGCCTGTATAACCTAAAAAGAAAATTATAGAATAAGGGTGTTTATGATTTTATTGGTTTTAGTGACAAAAATGCAAGGTGTTCTCAAATAACCAAAATACCCCTTGAATACTTTCATAAAGAGGTGGTAAAGCCATTATCAAAAATTTCCAATTCAAGATCAGGTGCGGTGGCTCACACCTCTAATCCTAGCACTCTCAGTGGCTGAGGTGGGAGAATTACTTGAGGTCAGGAATTTGAGAACAGCCTGGGCAATAGTGAGACCCCCCTACCCCCATCTCTACAAAAAAATAGAAAAATTAGCCAGGTGTGGTGGTGTGCACCTGTAGTCTCAGCTACTCAGGAGGCTGAGGCAGGAGGATTGCTTGAGCCCAGGAGTTTGAGGTTGCAGTAAGCCAATGAGCTATGATGATGACACCACTGCACTCTAGCCCAGATGACAGAGCGAGACCCTGTCTCTAAAAGAAAAAAAAAAAAAGTTCCGCTTCAGATGTCACACCTTAAGGAAAACTCTGGATTGGATGGACTAGAAAAAGCAAATAGCTGGGTAAATTGCAGCCAGCTGATTCCTGGAAATGTCATCTAGGAGACAGCAACTTGCAAAATTTAGGTTTTGTCAAAAGATGTGGTATATACTTTAAACAAGTCACCAATATATGGTGCCTCCTTCTCCATGGGCAGAATACAAGGGTGCAGGTTGGAAGTGCATATTTATATTTAAAACCTCACTTATAAAATTTTTGCTTTTTGTCTCTGCAACTTTGGGTTCAGCGGATTTGGAAGTCCCATTTCTCAAGGGAGGAATGCTTCATCCAGGGAACACAGACATTAAATTGCTTCAATTAATTTGTATTTTTTTTTGTAGCTGCTTTGTCAGAAGTATGTTTCTATTAATTTGGAAGCTGAGACTTCTCCCTGGTCATACCGGGCTCCTCATGCTATTTAGCCACTGGTAGAAAAGGAGTTTACTATATGGGGTGGGGTAATTCATCCTGACTATTAAGTGGAAATTAGGTTGTTGTTACCAACAGGGGCAAGGAGAAGTATGACTGGTCCCCGTGGATTCACTGGGGCACCTGTTAGTATTCCCATACCTAATAACCAACAATGTGAAACTGTAGCAAAGCAGGACCACTAATGGCTTGAATACTGTGGAAATGAAGATTTGCATCATCTCACCACTAAAAGAATTTCCTCTAGCTAATGTGTTGGCAGCGGGTAAGGGGGACACAGATAGTGGAAGAAGGCAGCTCTGAGGACCAGCTTAGCCTCATGACCACTTTAGTGAGGCAGGGCCTGTAGCTACTGTGGCTATCTTATATTCATTGGTTATTTCTCTTTTTCCCCAACTTCCATACTATCTGAGATGAAAAACACGGGTGGTGGCTAATGTTATAATTTAGATTCCCAATAGGAGAATATCTGAACTGCCATCACTTGGGTGTGATGTGGTTGGTGACTGATGGACTTTGTGCCTCCCTGTGCTGCCCACCCCCACGCATTCCCTGACCTTGTTCGCCCGCGATCTAGGAAGCTCACCTCCACGGACTGCATCACGTGGGCTCACTGCTCACTTGGGTTTGTCCAGGGGGAGACACTAGAAGGGTGGCATGCAGGAGGAGAGTCTGGGGTTTCCACCTGTTCTGAGCTGCATTTTAAAATTTCCTGGCAGTGGCTACTTCCTTCCAAGACAACAGCTCCTGTTGGCAGACACTCTACCACAGCTTGGGGGTCTCGCTGGGTTCAAGAAATTCCATTTCCTCCTCTTGTCTTTTCAAGAGGAGGTAGTGGCTTGGTAGTGGCTTCCTTCTATGGTAGTGGCTTCCTTCTACGGCTAGCATCTGGCTACCTCAGCCTCCCATTTTGGGTGCCTTAACCCTGCCCATACCTCTTGACAAGTTCCTTCATTAAAGTTTCTTGAATTATCTGAGTTTAGTTCAATTTCCTGCTGAGACACTGATTGATAGAGCAATTATTTAAAGGTGAGTTACAAAGTTCTTGAAATAAATCTGAGTTTATTACTAAAAACAAATTAATAAAGTCATAAACCATATTAAGAAGGATAGGAATGCCGGGTGTGGTGGCTCATGCCTGTAATCCTAGCACTCTGGGAGGCCAAGGCAGGAGGATTGTTTGAGCTCAGGAGTTCAAGACCAGCCTGAGCAAGACTGAGACCTCGTCTCTACTAAAAAAATAGAAAGAAATTAGCTGGACAACTAAAATATATATATATATATATATATATATATATATATAATTAGCCGGGCATGGTGGTGCATGCCTGTAGTCCCAGCTACTCAGGAGGCTGACGCAGGAGGATTGCTTGAGCCCAGGAGTTTGAGGTTGCTGTGAGCTAGGCTGACCCTATGGCACTCTAGCCCGGGCAACAGAGTGAGACTCTGTCTCAAAAAAAAAAAAAAAAAAAAAAAGGATGGATAGGAGATGAAAATTAAAGTCATCCTTTACTAAACATTTATTGAGTACTTGCTATGTGCAAATTAGGTATTGGGAATATACAAATTCATGTCAGTTGCCTAGCGTACAAGCTAGCTCAGAGACAGATGTGTACACAAACTGCACCATGAGATAAGTATTCCCTAATAGTTATCAAAGTGCTGTGGAACAGATTTGAAGTTTACTCATTTATTTCACATCTTGGATTTACTTTAGTCCCACTCCTACCCTGAAAATGGCCATTTTGGAGCACATAAAATCTAAGATAGACACAATTATTTTAAAAAGATTGTTTTCCTGTTTTGCCTTAGTATAGGGTAGTAATTCCCAGAGTAACAGGAAAAAGATCTGAAGGGAAACCCACTAGAGTGTTCCCGGTTGTTACCTTTGAGAAATGGGGATAAGTGACAAAATTTCATCATCACTTTACATATTTCTATATTTTTTAAAATGTTTTTCAACTTGTAATTTTTAAAAAAATTGGTAAAATCCCTATGCAATTAAATATATAGTATAAATGAAAGAAAGAGAGAAACTCATGTTTATGGCAGATCTCAGAGGTGAGGATATTGATTTAGGCCTTAAAGAATAAGTAGAAGGAATTCATGAAGTAGAGAAAGAGAAAGAAAACAATCAGACTATCTTACCTTTTTTCTTTTGCTTCAGAGACAGAGTATTGCTCTGTCAACCTGGCTAGAGTGTGGTGGCATCATCACAGCTCACTGTAACCTCAAACTCCCGGGCTCAAGTGATCCTCCTACCTCAGCCTCCCAAGTAGCTGGGGCTACAGGTGCATGCCACTGGGTCTCACTCTTGCTCAGGCTGGTCTCCAACTCCTGAGCTCAAGCGATCCTCCTACCTCGGCCTCCCAGGTGCTAGGCTTATAGGCGCCAACCACCGACTAGGCCTATCTCACCTTATTTTTTTTCAGTTTGCTGTCATACCTCCTTCACACCTGCCTCTGTAAATTAATTTGTTGACAGAATGTTTTTGAAAAACAAATATGTATCAAGTCCCTGCTCCCTGCCAGTCTAATAGATGCCAAGGCAGTATAAGTAATAGTTCCTGTTCTCAAAGCATTTATAGTCCCAATGGGGAGTTAAGACATTCTCAGAACAGTTAGAGACAGCCCATGGTTAAGTGCCAATGGGTTTGGCCCGTGAAAGAGCAGAGAAAGCTGAGTACATTGCCAAGGTTTGAGCCTGAGAGCCTTGGAACAGTGGTGCCATTTATAAAAATGGAAAGTTGGGAAAAGAGGGAGCTGTTTTGGAAGCAGATATACCTATGGTGAAATATCACAGTCTATATAAATTACTAATTGGCTATGCAAATGAGCAGGGCTGCGTAAATAATATTGAGGCTGCAGGGTGCCAGGAACTATAATAATTTCTACCTTTTATTAAATGTAGGTGGTGTGTCAGGCACTGTGCAAGGTTGTTTGCATTTTTTATCATTTAATCTTCACAACTCTGCGAGGCCTTTATGAGCCCTAGTTTTCAGATGAGGAAAATGAGACTTGCAGAGGTTGGGTTGCTTGCCAAGGCTTCATTAACCAGTAGGAAAATGACAGATTAGGATTTGCACACAAGCCTGTTCAACTCCAAACCACTATGCTGTGTCACCCAGGAGGATGTGGGAGATACCATCTCTGGTCTCAGGTGTAAGTTGAAGGCACAGGTAGGTGTGCCCCCAGGCATTGACCCGCTCCTTAGGCAGTCAGCTCATTACCCCCCACCCCACAACAGCATCAAAGGGAACTCAGAGCAAGTGCTCACTGTCAACTGGTGTGGTCAGGGAAGGCTTCAGGAAGGAGTTGAGTTTGTTTGTTTTTTAGAGACAGGATCTTGGGATCTCCCTTTATGGCCTAGGGTGGAGTGCAGCGGTGCAGTCATAGCTCACTGTAGCCTCAAACTCCCGGGCTCAAGCAATCCTCCTGCCTCAGCCTCCTGAGTAGCTGGGACTACAGACATGGGCCACTATGCCCAGCTAATTCTTTTTTAAGGTTTTTGTAGAGACAGGGTCTGGTTATGTTGCCCAGTTTGGTCTCAAACTCCTGGCCTCAAGCGATCCTCCTGTCTCAGCCTCCCAAAATGCTGGGATGACAGGCATGAGCCACCACACCTGACATAGTAGTTGAATTTTGAGCCAGGCCTTGAAGGATGGGTGAAATTTGATTAGGAGAGGAAATGGAGGGAGGGCACTCCAACCAGAGGAGGCTACAATTACAAAGAAGAGATAGACGTGGTAGACGTGGATAAGGTATGTATGGAGTGGAGTGGAGAGTCTGGTTTTTTTTTTTTTTTTTTTGAGGCAGAGTCTCGCTCTGTTGCCCAGGCTAGAGTGCTGTGGTGTCAGTCTAGCTCACAGCAACCTCAAACTCCTGGGCTCAAGCGATCCTCCTGCCTCAGCCTCCCGAGTAGCTGGGACTACAGGCATGCGCCACCATGCCTGGCTAATTTATTTATATATATATATTTTTTAGTTGTCCAGCTAATTTCTATTTTTTTTGTTTTGTTTTGTTTTGTTTTTGAGACAGAGTCTCTGTTGCCTGGGCTAGAGTGCCGTGGCGTCAACCTAGCTCACAGCAACCTCAAACTCCTGGGCTCAAGCAATCCTTCTGCCTCAGTCTCCCGAGTAGCTGGGACTACAGGCATATGCCACCATGTCCAGCTAATTTTTTCTATATATTTTTAGTTGGCCAATTAATTTCTTTCTATTTTTAGTAGAGACGAGGTCTCGCTCTTGCTCAGGCTGGTTTCGAACTCCTGACCTCAAGCGATCCTCCCACCCTGGCCTCCCAGAGTGCTAGGATTATAGGCATGAGCCACTGTGCCTGGCCTCTTTCTATTTTTTTTAGTAGCGACAGGGTCTCGCTCTTGCTCAGGCTGGTCTTGAACTCCTGAGCTCAAGCGATCCACCCGCCTCGGCCTCCCAGAGTGCTAGGATTACAGGCATGAGCCTCCACGCCCAGCCTTGGAGTGGAGAGTCTGGATTGGGGCCTGATGGAAAGTCAAAGCTAGAAAATCAGATGTGGGAGGGCTTGAATGCCTTTCCATCTACCGTAAGGAGGAAAAAGGCTTAATAGGATTTTAAACAGAGATGGGAGGGTGGTAGGAGAATATCTAGTGAACTTAAGTTATCGTTCTAGGAAGGCTGCAATATTTAGGATGGATGGGAATCAGCCATTTAAACTAGACCAGACCTGAGTTGATACTGTTCAGAGTGGCAACAGAGAAAATGGAAAAGAAGGAGGTGGGTGGAAAAATGTTTTGAAGGAAAACATAGATGCCTGGCAATTGGCTGGATTCAGAAAGAGAGGAAAGGAAAAGGACAAGAATCTGGGATTTGATGTCTGGGTGGCCGGGAGAGTGATAATGCCTTCAAGATCAGGAGAAAGGGTAGACTGAGCTTGGTTTTGGTGACTGTGTGGTCTTTCTCCGGGGACAGCAGGTAGAATGTAAGGGTCAAAGGACAGTGGGATAAGCCAGGGAGGCTAAAGAATCTGGGAAGAATGAAGGTGGGAGAGAAAGAGAGAGAGGCCAATATCAGGGCATTAGAGTTGAAAAAACCAAGGAGCAGGAAGTCCCCAAAAAGTCAGAGATGGCCACCAGGTTCGAACAGTAGAGATGACAAGAAGAATCGGGACAAGAAAGAGACTGAGACCACTGGCTTTGAGAAATCAATATACTTCCTCAAAGTAAATCACTTTGAGAGACTCTCATCTTCTCTGTAAAAACTACGAAATAAAGAAGGTGAAGGACACTTGGAAAGAAGGTGATGATTCTGTGCCGACGGCAGCTAATACTTCCTGAGCACTCCTGCGTGCTTGGGCCCTGGTGACAACTGGACTCTATCCTGTTGACAAGGTAGGTGTTATCGATGCCTTTTTACAGAGGGAGACTGAAACTGAAAGAAGTCGTCTCTCCCAAGGCCACATAAAGAGGAAGGGATGAAACCAGGATTTCAAACCAGGTCTGCATGGTCCTAAAGGTCCCACCACATGCCACCTCACAACAGTGTCCACACTGGAGTGTGCACTGTGGCTCCATCATAATAATATAAACAGCGACCATTTATTGAGCACTTCCTAGGCACCATACTGTGCTAAATAGTTTACATATGTTAATTTCATTCTTAGGACAACCCTTTGAAGCAGTATTATTAATTCCATTTTACAGTTGGGGAAATTGAAGCTCAGAGAGTTTAAGTGACATGATCAAAGTCACATAGCCAGAAATTGGTTGAAGTGGGCTATGTATGAAGCTATGTGCTTCTATTGCCTCTCCAGAATTTATTTATTTATTTTCTGAGACAGGGTCTTGCTCTGTCACCTAGGCTGAAGTGCAGTGGCCTCCTCGTAGCTCACTGCAGCCTTGAACTCCCGGGCTCAAGAGATCCTCCCACCTCAGCCTCCCCAAGTGCTAGGATTACAGGCATGAGCCACCTCACCCAGCTCCCAGAATTTCTTAAAGGAAATTTCAACACGGGATCCAGTAGGTGACCAGCTAGTGCTCTGAAGCTTTATAAGTCATTAATTATATAAAGTCAGTATCACACACCTCCTGGGTGATTGTCGGTGGCTCCAATGCTGAGCTTCTTGTGGTAGACCATGTGGCATCAATATCACTCAAGACTGCTCAATCAAGTTACAATGCCTCCACTTTATCACAGTCCTGGCTTCACCCCAGGGGTTGAGGACAGCGTGTGTGGCTTCTGCACTTGCTTCTCATAAAGATGGAGAAAGCTTGAGAGTTCATCCACTGCCTTGTTAGAAGTGTCTGGGCAGAATCAGGCTCATGTGGCTGGCTGATGTCTCTCCCTGGTAGTTCCAGTGGCCGGCATCACTTTTCCTGTCTGAACTCGGTGGGGAAAGGCTGGCTGGGTTGGCAGAGGCGTCCACCTGGCAGTCGGGGGCCTGTGAGAAGAGCTCTAGTGCTCTCCCAGCAGCCTTAGTTGTGGCCTGGGCAAGGCCTAGTGAAGGCAGGGTTTTAGTCACGGCAGTCTGAGTGGGGAGGGAGCAGGCATGGAGCGTGCCCTGCGGGGTTCTGGGCAGAAATAAGGGAGGGAGTTCAGCTAACACTGCGTGACTGGTAGGGCAGAGTGAGGGGGGTGCTGGGCCCAGGGCCTCTCTTCCCCTTAGTCATAAGTCAGAGAGCCTCAGGGAAAATGCCAGCCATCCTGATCTGAGATAATTTCCAGCCCCCTGCTGTGTGACTGAGCCGATTCTCTCGGCACATGGTCAGCCGCAGATTTTTCTCAAGGTGAAAGAAATTAGGCCTTCATTCCCTCCTCCCCCAGCTGCTAGGAAGGAAAGGAAGATGGAAAGGAAGCCGTCCCTGCTTCTGCCAAGGTCAGCCGGGGGCCCTGGACTGTTGCAGTAATTGGCTCCGCCACCTGCTCTCACCTCTCATAGGTTGCTGTGGTCTCAGGCATTTGGGTGTCCCTTAGGGACACTGCTGGGCAGTGAAGAGGGCAGGAGCTGCTGCTCTTACATTTCTCTCCAGAGCAAGAAAGAGAGTATCTCACCCTGCCCTGGGCGGGGAAATAGCAGGAACACCATGAGCACACACGGGTGGGGCTGCGCTGTTCTCTCCTTTCTCTGGAAGATTCAAAGCCAAGCAGGAGAAAACTTACTGGAAGGTGGAAGAATTCATTCATTCGGCCAACAGCTATGCCAAGCACTCTGCTAGGAGTCCCTGGTCCCTGTAGTCTTGGCGCCTCGGGGAGCAGGGTGGGTGCGGGAGTTGGCCACGTGGACAAGTCAATGGGCAGGCCATTGGAAAGGTGCTGAATATCACAAAGGAGGGCAGGCTACCACAGGGATCTGATCTATAATAGAAGTCAGGGAAGGCTATCTGGAGGAAGAGACTTTTTTTTAAAAGGGATAAAAATATGATAAAATGTTTAAAAATAAAAAGGGTAAAATTTGAAAACAGCTCCTAATACTGCCCTACCACCCTCCCTAGTGGTAATAGCTGTTAATAAAGTATTAGGTACTTTTCTAGGAACTTTCCATGTGGATCCAAGTGTAAATACATATATGTGGCCCTCCTTTTAAAGAAACGAGGTTGTATTATGCACCTGTCCTGCCGGCCGGTTATTTTTTTCCCCCCACTTCACAATATAGCCAGTGCATTTTTTCCATGTCAGTAGAAAGTGACTTACCTCATTTTTTTTTTTTTAAGGCTGTGTGGTATGAGGAAGAGATTTTTGAAAGGTAAAACCTGAAGAATGAGTGAGATTAGCAAGGCAGAGGGGTGGTTCCCTATAGGAATGAGGCTGAGAAACAAAAATAACACAGATCTTTTTAAATATACCTCCCAACGTCTCCCTTCCTCCTGTTTTCAGGCCCCATCTTCTGCTCTCTGCCACCACGTTTTTCCCACTCTAGTTTGCAAAGCCATTCAGCTCCCTCTTTGTCTTGCCCTAGCCCTGGGAAGCGTCATTCTTCATGCTAACGCAACTTATTAAGTATTTTTCTAAACAAAGAACCATCTACCCAGAGAAAAATTATGCCACTCCCCTAACAGACAAAAGTGGCTGCAGGCAGTTGTGGTTTTAAATAGCAATTAAGAAAAAAAATCTGTTATACCATAAAGCACCTGGCAGTTCATAAATGGTGGTCATTTGTTACTAATATTATTTTACATGTGCCAATGGATGGGTTGGCTGCTACAAGTACCTAAATCCTGGGGCACTCGCCTCTTGCTTGGCAGCTTTTCAAGTGCAGGGATGGTGTCTTACTTGTCTTTGTACCCCTGGTTCTCAGCATAGGGCCCGGCACAGAGCAGATGCTCGGGGAGTAAGTGTTGAGTTGAACAGTCAAGGGCTGGGGTGTGCTCTTCTGAGCAGACACTGAGTGATGGATGTTGTAGGCCTGCCATGATCTGAGCCCCAATATAGATGCTTTGGAACAGTAGAGATAAAAACCAAAGGGAGGCTCTTGCCCTGGGGGACTTCGCCATCAAGCTGGGCCTCATGAAATGTCATGTCATATCACAAACTGTAAAATATCAATAGTCCATGGATCAGTGCTATCTTTGGTCCTTTTGTCTTTGGAGAGAGAAGGTAAGTTTTCTCTCCCCCTCTCTTTAGGTATAAGATATATACAGTAATGTGCACAAATCTTAAATGAACAACTGGATTCATTTCTTTAAACTAAAAGAAAAAAAAATTTCTGAGACAGATTGTTGCTATGTTGTCCAGGCTGGAGTGCAGTAGCTATTCACTGGCATGATCATAGCTCACTGCAGCCTCAAATTCCTGAGCTCAAGCCATCCTCCTGCCTCAGCCTCACAAGTAGCTGGGACTACAGGCATGCGCCACCACACTCAGCTTGAATTTCTATACATGTATATACCTGTATAACCACCACCCATATCATGTCCAATACCCCAGAAGATTCCCTTGGCCTTCTTTCAAGCATACCCTCTCCCACAATAGAAACCACTGTTTCTTAGCTCCATTACCATCAACTAGTCATACCTGTTTTTGAGCATTCTATAAGTGGAATCACATACTATGTACTACTTTTGGTCTTGCTTCTTTCACTCAACATTATGCCTGTAAGATTCATCCACATCAATACTTAGTTCTCTGTGTGTGTGTGTGTGTGTGTGTGCGCACACCCTGTAGTATTTTATTGAATGAACATATAACAAGGGACTTTTGGTTTGTTTCCAGCTTTTGGTTATTCAGAATAATGCTGTTATGAACATTTTTTGTTTGTTTCTTTTTCTTTCTTTTTTTTGAGACAAGGTCTCACTCTATTGCCTGGGCTAGGGTACAGTGGCCTCATCACAGCTCACAGCAACCTCAAACTCCTGGCCTCAAGTGATCCTCCTGCCTTGGCCTCCCAAAGTTCTATGATTACAGGCATGAGCCACTGTGCCCAGCCTTGGCTATATGTATTTGAATGGAATTGCTAGGTCATAGGGGACACATATGTTTAGCTTTAGTAAATATTGCCAGTTTTTCAAAGTGGTTGTACTAATTTACACTCCTATCAGTTGTGTGTGGGAGTTCTAATTGTTCCACATCCTTGCTAATGTTTGATAGTATCAGTCCTTTTATTTGTTTATTTATTTTTGAGACAGAGTCTCACTCTGTCACCCCTCGGTAGTGTTCAGTGGCGTCAGCCTAGCTCACAACAACCTCAAACTCCTGGGCTCAAGTGATCCTCCTGCCTCAGCCTCCCAAGTAGCTGGGTTTACAGGCACACGCCACCATGCCTGGTTAATTTTTCTATTTTTAGTAGAAACGGAGTCTCATTCTTGCTCAGGCTGGTCTCAAACTCCTGACCTCAAGCAATCCTCCTGCCTGAGCCTCCCAGAGTGCTAGGATTACAGTCGTGAGTCACCATGCCGGGCCTGTCAGTCCTTTTAATTTCAAATTTTAGCCATTCTGATGGGGATATAGTGGTATCTCATTGTTTTAATATATCTACCCACACAGTAATGAGTAATAATGTTTTTATAGGTTTATTTCTCGTGCTTAATGGTGATTCAGATGACCTTTGTGAAGAGTCTGTTCACCCTTGGTCCTCTCACCCAGCATGTCTCTCCCACATGGGTCACCTCCCACTCAATGACTGTTAGGTGACCATTCACTGATAGTCATTCAATGACCATCCTTATGCTGATCACACCCAGATTTCTATCCAGAGAGCCAGAGATCCTTCTCTTAAATGTCACACCCACATATCCAGCTGGCTCTTTGATACCTCTAACAGGATGACCCACGTGCCCCTCAGGATCAACATCCCAAACTGAAATCTTCTTCTCCTCTTCAGCCTCAAATCTATCTTCTTTTCTTTCTGCTCAGGTCCACTTCAAGGCACCCAGTCTTGTCCATCGTCTACATTGTCACTGCCCCTGTGAACGTTCAGGCCATTATCTCACATATTTCAAGAAATTTGCATGACCTATTTCCTCTCCCCACCCCACCCTACCCCCTTGCCCTGGATGCCTGCTCCTCGTGCCTCAGCTCACATGCCACTTCCTCTGGGCTAGGTGTTTCCTCCCCTCTCCCTGGTGCCACTTCCCTGCAGCCAAGTCATTTATCACTCTGGGCTGTAATTACCAGTATCATTGCCCGAATCCCTGGATCAGACGACACCTGTGCTTTTGCCTACTCAGCATTCATTCCCCCTTCTCAGTACTCCAGTTCTCCGTAGGAGCATCCCTTCAGCCTCCCTCTGCATGGTCTGGGTGTGGCTGCACAGAAGGGTGTGAGCATCACCCAGACCTGGCGAGTCACCGTATTCCATCTTCTAGCCCATGACGTGGTCCATGGGAAACACAGAACCAAGGCAGTCGATCAGAGCCAATCTTAGGATTTCTGTTGGAACAAATGGGAAAGAAGCATTCTTTTTCTGAGGGGGCTACTGACAGGTTAAGATGAAAGGCTGGAGACTGGAGGGGGGCCCTGGGGTGGGGGGACACCTAGGCCTCACCTACTGCACATTCTAGGTGAGAGATTTTCCCTCCACATTACTGGAAAAGAACACTCCTCCACAGCCCTTTTTCATTTCTAGTGCTATGGTGGGTTTTCTAATTATCTTCACACAGCTTTGTCGTCAGACTACAGAGTGGCAGTGTTAAGAGCACAGGTTCTGGGGGCACTCAGGTGCTTGAATCCTAGCACTGCCACACACCAGCCATGTGACTCTGAGCAAATGACTTAGCCTCCCTGTGCCTCCGTTTCCCCATCTATAAAATGGAGATGATAACAGTACTTTATAGTGTTGTCATGAGAATCAAATTAATTGATTAATGTAAAAAGATGTGTTTACACTGGGGAAAAAATACCACATGGGACATTTCACCAAGGAAGTGAAAACAAGGTCAGGTTTCCAAGTGGCTAAAGATGGCTTTGTTGGCCGTGGGAAATGAAGTAGGCTAATAACCTGAGCATCTTATCAGTGATGTCTAGTGAGTTTCCTTGTTTTCTCTATTTTGTTTATCATATGTTCTTTTTTTCAATTTATTTTTTATTTATTTTTAGAGACAGGGTCTCGCTCTGTCACCAAGGCTGGAGTGCAGTGGTGTGATCATAGCTAACTGCATCCTCAAATTCCTAGGCTTAAGTAATCCTCTTGCCTCAGCCTCCCAAGTAGCTGAAGCTACAAGTGCACCACCATACCTAGCTCATTTTTAGAATTTTTGTAGAGATGGGGTCTTGCTATATTACTCAGGCTGATCTTGAACTCCGGGCCTCAAGTGATCCTCCCACCCTGGCCTCCCAAAGTGCTGGGATTATAGGTATGAGCCACTACACCCAGCCTGTTATATGTTCTTTTATTGTGGGTTTTTTTAAAAAAAATCTTTTTTGTTTGTTTGTTTTTTGAGACAGGGTCTTGCACTGTTGCTCGGACTAGAGTGTAGTGGTGTCATGATAACTCACTGCAACCTCAGACTCCTGGGCTCAAGCGATCCTCCTGCCTCAGCCTCCCAAGCAGCTAGGACTACTGGCAGTTGCCACCACGCCCAGCTAATTTTTTCTATTTTTAGTAGAGACAGGATCTTGCTCTTGCTCAGGCTGGTCTCAAACTCCTGATCTCAAGTGATCCTCCTGCCTTGGCCTCCCAGAGTGCTAGGATTAGAGGTGTACGCCACCTCGCCTGGTATCATATGTTCTTAATCTCATGCTGACATCACTGGTGAAATCCTTTTCAAGTTTTCTGTATCTCACTGGGGTTTGAGAGCAAGAGTGGTAGCCAAGTGGGTTTAACTACAAAGGGATGATGGCGGTGTTTGCTGCAAAAACTTAAGAGAGAGCATTGTTTACACTGTACAGAGTATTTATGTCATTTACTTAGTAAGTTAGGTTCACTGACTGCGATCCATGTTACAGAGAAGATTCAGAAACTCTTCCAGCTGCTACCTAACTCTGGGACTGCACATACCTGGGACGCAGTAAAACATTGCAGTCCTAGGAACGTGAGCTTTGGGGTTGGTCACACCTAGGTTTAGGTCCCAGGTCTGCCTTTGCTTGCTTGTGTGCACTTAAGCTAGTCATTTACTCCTGCCTCAGTTTCTTCATCTGTAGAAATAAAGTAATTGCTTCTAACATTGCCTCATAGGACAGCCTAAAAAGTACCAATCCCCACAGTCTATAAATTGATAGCACCTGCCTTACCAGGTTGTTGTGAGGATTAAGTAAGATGGTTTCTGTGAGGCAACTAGCTCACTGATGGGCAGATAGAAAGCACTCAGTAAATATTAGTTGCTATTATTAGGTATTTTCCATGCAGAAGTACTTCTGATGATACTCACCGTAATAGCAAGAGTGTGTAGAGTCCGGAGAGTTAATGAGGAAGGCTTTCTGAGGAGATTCTAAGGTTTAAATTGGATTTAAAAGGTGGGGAGGAATCCATTTTGGCAGAGAAGAGTAGGGTGAATGTTTTGGGAGGAAAAGAGGGTGTCTGTGTGACCAAAATGAGATACTTGGATGCAGCTCCGCCCTGTCCTCAGGGCACTGTTGGGCCCCTGCCAGTAGCGGGGAATCCCAGAAGCTTCTCTGCGTGGCTGCTGAAGGAAACAGACATCTCCTATGGAGAGAAAGGGAAGCCGCAGAGCTGCCGCCTGGTGGTGCCTGAGACCAGGGCCATCCCGGCCAGCAGACAGATTTCTGTGGGGCAAGGGAGGTGGCATGGCGATGGCCTGAGGGCATCTCAGGGCTCTCTGGCCATGTGGGTGGCTGAGCTGGAGGCCTCTTCTCTGCAAAGTCTGCAGGGCAGGGCAGTGGCTTCCCCCCAGATGCTCAGAATCACACCCTCCTCTGTGCCTTCCAACGAGGTCTTTTCCAGGGAAGGAGGGAGAGTGACACACACAAAAGACCAAAGGGAACTATGAGAATTTTTTTTTTTTTTTGAGACAGAGTCTCACTCTGTTGCCCGGGCTACAGTGCCATGGCATCAGCCTAGCTCACAGCAACCTCACACTCCTGGGCTCAAGCAATCCTCTTGCCTCAGCCTCCCAAGTAGCTGGGACTACAGGCATGCGCCACCATGCCCGGCTAGTGAACTATGAGAATTTTAAAGGTCTGGTCTGAGGTTCCAAGTGGTCATCATGGGGCTGTGAGAGAGGCAGCCAGGCCAGGCTGTGCCACTTTCCGGGTGGGCCAGCCATCTCCCTTCTGCCCCTCCAGCCCCACAGTGGACCCTTCCTCACCCTATTCTGGGTCTGACCTGTCTGGACACATCAGGCTCCTTTGTCTTCAGACTCCGGCTGGGCTCAGCCACTTTGAGGCTGGATGGGAGGCAGGAGAGAGAGGTCAGGGCTTTCACTCCCTTGTTCCCCACACAGGTTGCCAGGTGTCCTTGGCGGACAGTGGCTGCTGTTCTTAAGGAGGTCTCTTTTCCAAAACTCCTTCCCTCTGTAACAATCTCCCCTGTCCCTATAGGCCCAAGGGTGGTGACAGCTCCTTGGTTGTTACTGGCCCCAGGCCACTTTGCTATACCTTATGGTTCCGCTACACCTGCTCAAGCCATCATAAATAAACACTCTTGAAATTATTCTAATTGGAGTGTGCCACCTGTTTTCAGTTGGGACCCTGACTGATAGGGTTCAAATAAGGATTCTTTTGGTTTTAGTTGTCTTGGGGGTGGGGGAACAAGAGTGAATGAGAGAGAGAGAGAGAGAGAGAGAATGAATTACTGCCTCATTATCACGTCATGTTCCTGAAATTTGATGTATAGACTTCAGACATGTCCGTTAAAGAGTTTAGGCCAGAGCTCAAAGTTGGCAGCTTGTCCCTTTCTCTCCTTCAGCTCCAGTTCCTCTGGGTCTGCTCTGTACTCTCAGGCTCTCTCTCTACCTAGCAGCTCCCAGCAGCTCCAAGCTGATATCCTCCCAGCATCAAGTCCAAAGAAAGATTTGTTTCTATCCCAGTGAATTCACAAAATCCCAGCATTCTCATTGACTTGGCAGGAGTCCCAAGTCTGCCCTCAAACAGATCATGAGGACCAGAGGGATGGAATAAACAATTGACCAGACCTGGGTCATATTTTGCCTCTGGAGCTTGGAAGAGGGGTGCTAACCCCTGTTCCCCCCACCAAAGCAAATGGCCTGACTGTAGGAGAAGGTGACTCCCAAAAGCGAGTGAGGGTGCTTTAACCAGAAGAATCGGTATGGACGTTGAGTAGGCCAAAGCCGTGAGTCTATTATTCTTGGCTGTGTGAACTTGGATAAGTGACCTGACCTCTGGAACTTCTGTGTCCTCTCTTCCAGTACTACTAAGACTGTGACTGTTGAGCAGTCACTGTGCTAGGCCCCACATTGGGTTTTATGTGAATCTTTGGTCGCTACCATTATTTGCCCCACTTTACAGATGAGGAAAGCAAGACTCAGAAAAGTAAAGCGGCTCTTTTCAGGGCCACAAAAGCCTAGACGTGGCAGAGCTAGAATTTGAACTTAGTCCTGTTTGACTCAAGAGCACCCACCGCTATACCAAACTGCCTCTCAGTTGGAGCTCAGCTCGCAGGGCTGTTGTGAGGATTAAAAGACATGTAATAAAAATAATACAGCAAACATTTATTGTACTCTTGTGCACTTATTATGTACCAGGCCCTGAGCCAAATTCTCCATGTGAATTGATAGTTTATCCATGCACCATTCTCTCACTCCTGAGAACCTCTAACACAGCCCCTGGCCCAGTAGGGACTTTTGTGCACCCTGACATTTCTCTTCTCGTCATTTCAAGCATCTCCCCAGTGTTTCCCATTCTTCAATGCCGCACGGGGCCCCTGAGGTATTTCCTCTGCTGCCTGGAAGCGGAGAAGAATCAGGCTCAGAAGAACCAGGCCCTGGTGTCTGGAGAAGTCCTGACGTGGAGATAGGGCTGAGTCAGAGGACAGCAGGTAGGAAAACAGGTGTGAGGAAGTGATGGGATTAGCATCACAGCTTCTAGTGTTTTCCCCTGAGCAACTATGGACACTGTAAAGACACCTCCAGGACCGAAGTTTACCTCACTGCGGAAGTGAGAGGTAGAGACAGACTCATGAGTCCAGGGCTGCCCAGCAAGCTGGTGTGAGGACCAGAGACACGTTTGCCCTCCAATCCCCTGGATGGTTCCAACCTGTGTCAGTTGCCTGTTATCTTTGACTTTTCCTTCATTCTCTTTGTCCAGTCAGGTACCAGGACCTGCTGATTCCCTCAAATGATTGTTGTTACCTGAGAAGTTGTTTGTTGAAAGTTCTGAGCAAGTTTTCTGCATTGGAAGTGAAGGGAGGGACTATGTCTTTCATTATTTGTGTTTCCATAGCTTTCAGGTTTTTTTTTGTTTTTTGTTTTGAGACAGAGTCTCACTCTGCTGCCCGGGCTAGAGTGAGTGCTGTGGCATCAGCCTAGCTCACAGCAACCTCAAACTCCTGGGCTCAAGCACTCCTTCTGCCTCAGCCTCCCCAGTAGCTGGGACTACAGGCATGTACCACCATGCCCGGCTAATTTTATCTATATATTTTTAGTTGGCCAATTAATTTCTTTCTATTTATAGGAGAGACGAGGTCTCGCTCTTGCTCAGGCTGGTTTCGATCTCCTGATCTTGAGCGATCCTCCCGCCTCGGCCTCCCAGAGTGCTAGGATTACAGGCGTAAGCCACCGCGCCTGACCCATAGCTTTCAGTTTTTGTGCTTCCAGCAATTAAATGCATGTTTAATTGAACTTAATAATAGTGATAATTTCCCACACTCTCTGGAAAGGAAAAAAAATGGTGATAATTTATTCAGAGCCTCCTGTGAACCAGCTACTTTACTGATCATCAAGTTTAATCCTCGCAACAACCTTGTATTATAGCTACTGCTTTTCTCTCTATTTATCATAACAGATGAGGAAGGAGGGGACTGGTCTAAGGTCGCAGGGCTAGCACATGGCTGAATGGTAAGTTAGTGAGCAGCTTGGACCTCTCTCTTGAACTCCAGACTTGCATGTCCAGCTGTCAACTTAACATGTCCACCTAAAGGTCCAATGGGCATCTCAAAATTAACACGTCCAAGACTGAGTTCCTGGTATCCACTCCCCCTCCCTGCCCCACCAACTTGTTCAGTTAATTGGAACTGCTGCAACTGCGTCTTTCAGTTGCTCAGGCCCAAAACCTTGAGCTATCCTTAATGTCTTTCTCATACTCCCCAGCTCCAACCCATCAACACACTAGTCAGGTCTACCTTTGAAATACCTCCAGGATTGACCCCTTCCCAGCCCCTCCACTGTCCCCATTCTGGCTCGAGCTGCTATCATCGATCCCCTGGGTGACTGCACCAGCCTCCTCACTGCCCTCCCTGTTTCTGCCTTTGCCTCATCTAATCTGTTCTCGACAGTATCTGCCTGGCATCTGCTGAGAGGCTGATGTTCTCCAGGGCAGGGGCCAATCTAGAGTGTGTGTGTCCAGGTAGGGGTGTCCAGGTGTTCCTGAGAGGGAGAGGAGGAGACCCTTTGCCCCCATCAGAGTAGAGTGAAGCTGCAAGGATGTTCCCGCTGATTCATTTCTGGTGTTGGTGCCTTCTCTGAGCCAGGCATGGTGCTGGGTATGGAGCTATGTCACTCCCTGCTCGAGATACTGCAATGGGCAAATTGATGAGTAATAGCCAAAGTCCTTACTCTGAGCTACCAGGCATTACCTGAGCTGGCTTCCTGAGACATCTCTCACCTCATTTTCCTGCGTCCCCACTGCCATCACCCTGCTATGCTTGCTTTTCCCCAAGCCATACCATCTCATTCCAGAGCCTTTGCATATGCTTTTTATTCTGCCTGGAATCATTTCCCCCACACACCCATGGCTTGCTTCCATAGCTTTATTCTTTTTTTTTTTTAAAAAAAAACTCTGTTGAAAAAAAAAACTCACTCTGTTGCCCAGGCTAGAGTGCTGTGGTATCAGTCCAGCTCACAGCAACCTCCAGCTCCTGGGCTCAACTGATCCTTCTGCCTCAGCCTCCCGAGTAGCTGGGACTACAGGTGCATGCCACTGTGGCCAGCTAATTTGTTCTATTTTTTTATAGTAGAGGTGGGGGGGGGTCTTGCTCTTGCTCAGGCTGTTCTCGAACTCCTGACCTCAAGTGATCCTCCTGCCTTAGCCTCCCAGAATGCTAGGATTACAGGCATGAGCCACTGCGCCCGGCCCCATATCTTTATTTTATTTATTTATTTATTTATTTTGAGACAGAGTCTCGCTCTCTTGCCCGGGCTAGAGTGAGTGCCGTGGCGTCAGCCTAGCTCATAGCAACCTCAAACTCCTGGGCTCCAGCGATCCTTCTGCTTCAGCCTCCCAAGTAGCTGGAACTACAGGCATGTGCCACCATGCCCGGCTAATTTTTTTTTTATATAGATTTTTAGTTGGCCAATTAATTTCTTTCTATTTTTAGTAGAGAAGGGGTCTCGCTCTTGCTCAAGCTGGTCTCACACTCCTGCCCTTGACCAATCCGCTCAATCTCGGCCTCCCAGAGTGCTAGGATTACAGGCATGAGCCACCGTGCCCGGCCCCATATCTTTATTCTTATATAGATAATAAACAGGGATATTTTCAGATCTTTATTCTAATGTCATCTTCTTAGTGAGGCCTTTCCTGGACACTGTATCCAAAATTTCACAGCCTCCACTGGTATTTCCTGTTTTTCCTTCCCTGTGTTATTTGTTTCTCCTTAGGATTTGTTATCATCTAAGACGCTATATAACCTGGTTGATTGTCAGTCTTCCTCTAAGACGTATGCTCTACTATGGCTGGATTTTGCTCAGTTTTGTTCACTGCTGAATCTCCAGCTCCTTTAACAATGCCTGGCACATATTTGGTGCTTCATAAATATTTGTTGAATAAATGTATGAATAAATGAATTTAGAAGAAGAAATGAGGTCTGTTGACTCACTCAATTGCTCCGTGCTATTGCTCCAAACTGTCTGTGTGATACACCTGTAGCTATTTGGTGATGCGCCCGCCAGGCCCCTAGTGCTGCTAGGCTTCTTGGGGAGTAGTTCATAAATAGCACTCCACTTGCTTGAAAAAGTTCTGAACCATTTGAGAAATAAGATTGAGGAATAAGGCATCTGAAGACCAAAATATCAGCCTTAGCATTGATAAAGCTGATATTGGAGACAGTGGCTGATGTCGGTGGATAGGTGCACTTCTTAATACACCAGAATTACACCGACTTAACCTCCCATTCGCTGGCAGTGCCTGATGCAGTAGAACTTAAAGCCCAGAGAAACAGGCAGAATGCATCCTTTAGGAGGAGAGGAGCACGCAGAGCTGCACATACCAGTTCTTTACTTCCAATTCTCAGATTGATTAAATCACTATTTTAGGGGAAGCAGAGAGAAGCCAGGAGTATTACTCTATGGATGCCTTTCCTATGGAAGAGAAACTTCAAGAGGAAGATAGGAGTGTTTTCCATCTAACAAGCCCCAACTCTATTTTTTTAACCAGTGTTATTGATATATAATTTACATACCATAAAATTCACTCCTTTAAAGTATACAAGTCAGTGGTTTTTAGTATATTCACAGAATTGTGCAACCATCACACTCTAATCCCAGAATATTTTCATCACCCTAAGAAGAAACCCCAAGTTTATTAGCAGTCACTCCTCATCCCCCTCCCCCAGCCCCTAACAACCACTGACCACTAATCTTTTTTTTTTTTTGAAGAGACAAGGTCTTATCCTAGCACTCTGGGAGGCTGAGACAGGCAGATTGCTCGAGGTCAGGAGTTCGAAACCAGCCTGAGTAAGAGCAAGACCCTGTCTCTATTAAAAATAGAAAGAGGCCGGGCATGGTGGCTCACGCCTATAATCCTAGCACTCTGGGAGGCCGAGGCGGGTGGATCGCTCAAGGTCAGGAGTTCGAAACCAGCCTGAGCAAGAGCGAGACCCCGTCTCTACTAAAAATAGAAACAAATTAATTGGCCAACTAAAAATATATAGAAAAAATTAGCCGGGCATGGTGGCACATGCCTGTAGTCTCAGCTACTCGGGAGGCTGAGGCAGGAGGATCACCTGAGCCC